>CAAKHC010018839.1:0-11612 GCA_901007825.1 Macroramphosus scolopax
ATGTGCCTGCGTAGCCCTGCCCTGTCAAGGGTAAACTGCCTTGCACACAACTCACAGCCGACACACACACACACACACACACACACACACACACACACACACACACACACACACTCATTCCATTATTTCTCTGTTTAATTAATTTAATAGCCAATTCAATTCCATTCCATTCAATTCAATTCAATTCAATTCAATTCAATTCAATTCAATTCAATTCAATTCAATTCAATTCAATTCAATCAACTCAATTCAAGCAGGGATCCAAAGAGGAACTGCAGTAATTATAACAAGGATCCTAACCAGCAATCATCATTGTTACTCTTCATTCAGCATCTTATTGTTGCCGATTTCCTCAAATCTCTCTCTCTCTCTCTCTCTCTCTCTCTCTCTCTCTCTCTCTCTCTCTCTCTCTCTCCGTTGCACTACCATCTCTCCACCGAAAATCCAACCAGAGGAGGTTTTGCAGCGCCGCCGGAGACCAACAATAATCCCTGAGAGCGTGGGAACACTTGGAGAAACAGATTATCACCTTCACGCGGCTCCTCTTCCCAAGTGGGAAACATCTGACCGGTTCCTGTGTGGATATTCCGGCTGTCTGAGGACTCTTCATCCCCGGAGAGGACCGGACCCGTGATGAAGTGAAGTCCTGACATGTTCCAGCCTGGAGGAAACTGTTGCAGCTGCTTTTGGAGACACGCCTTTCGGGAGGTCTGGAAGACGCAAGTTGAGCTCTGACTGGGGTCCGAATGCTGGGAGGGAGATTGTCAAATATTCTTCCCCGTGGAAACTGAAAAAAAACGTGGAAACACGCGAGGTCGGACAAATATTTTTCTCTTTTGCTTCGTCAGATTATTTTTCTTGCAGTGTGCTCAGTCAACGTGACCGCGGTGGGAAGAAAAAAAAAAAAGTGTTCCCAAATTCCTTCGCGCATCCAGTGTGCAAGTGGAACTCTAAATATTGAATCTCTCCCGTTTGCTGTCTCCACATTTGGAGCCCTTGTTGGTGAGAATTCACTGTCAGAATTGCGGTTTGATTTTTTTTCTTGGCTTCCAATGGGAACGTGAGTCCGGCGGACCCAGTGCGCACCTCACGGAGTCGCCAAGGCTGCGACGCACAGCCCGATCTTCCACAGGGGGGGATCCAGGCTTTGCATCCAGGCTTTGGATCCGAGCTTTGCACCGCAGCATCGCATTGACGTCCGCGCCTTCTTCCTCCCCGAAATGCCTCCTCGTGCCCCGATCCCAAACATGGCCAGTGGATACTGATCCTCCATGGTGCTCACCGACCAGGTGTCTCAAAGGAAGCGACACCTCAGCTGGTTTGTTCAGTAAATCCTGGACACACCTTTTTAATGTCAGTCAAGGTAAGTTTGGCCCATTTTCAAGTGTTTATCATTCTGAATCTGTTGAAACACACATGAGACAGATGTTAGACAGATGTTAGAGGGTGTTTCTGTGTGATCACACCTGCCAACTGTTCTTTGTTTGCTTGTTCAGGGGTAGCATGAACCTCCTGGCTCCATGTAAGCAGGTTGTAGATTCATTGGATTCTTCTTCTCTATAGAACAAAAAATATGTTTTTTTCCTCTTTTGTTCCCAAACGAAACTATAAAAGAAACAAAAATATATTGGAAATATCTTCCCAATATTCTGTCGCTGTCCACGGTGCTGAAACTGTGTTCTGAAGTTCAGGATCTCCTGACTTATGCAGACATAATAAGACCTCATGCAGCTGCGCAGGAGAACAAACAGATGTGATGTCGGAGACCCAAAAATTGTTGTTCTATAATTCAAATCTTTGCATTTTTTAAGGGATTATATGTGCATTGAAACATCATTTATCACATGTGATTAGACAGATCATGATCTCACTAGATGACAGTCGTCTCTTCTCTTTATCTCCTGTAGATGTTTTCTGCCATATAAACCTGAGTAAATGTGTCTTGCACCACCTTGTATGTTAATTGTATTAGACCCTCATGTTTCATCATATAAAGGTAATCCAACATGCTGCGTTGGTCACATGGGTCGACTCTTCGGCAGCAACTACCGGCGGCTACTTTCTTTTCACAAATGTAAGCTCACTGTACAGCTGCACCCATAAGTGACTCCGCATAAGGCTGCCATCTTAAAGTCACCAAGTAGTATAATTAGATTGCACACACACACAGTAGTGCACTGGTGTTGCTCCCAGTCGTGGTTGAACACACCTCCGATCCGCCCTCCCCGAACGGATCTTATTGTTCATGCAACAGCAGAATTACTGCAAACTCAGGTCGCACCTGAGGCCTTAAAATAATGAAACGCCCCCCTGCAGCTGCGGAGCGCGAGGCAACTGGCAATTATTTTAGGTGAACTCTGACCCTTGGAAACAAAACATCAATAAGCCCCGATCATTCATATCTCCGCCCCTCCCCTGCATTTTCTATTGATGTTGGCTTCGGCAAAGGTGTCTAACCTCAGGCTGCGTCGGGCTCCTGTGCACATGTGTCATGTTGATTGATGCTTTTATTCATGTGTCAGGGCTGCACAGAGCAGTTCATCCCATCTAGCTGTGTATTACCAGGCACTCTGAATACGTTGGATGAAACTCTTAGAGACATAGTGTAAGACAGCAACTGGGAGATTGTATTGTTCTTCTACACCTTTGGGGCACATTGAGATGATGCATTCAATGTTCTCATGTCAAACTTCCCTTTGGAGGTGTGTCAACATACACTTTCCCAACAGGTCCTCAAAGGGTTAAACTGAAATCGGCCCTCACAACGATGGATGTGTACAAGTACACACACATATGTGCAGGGACGTCAGGTCTGACCTGTGTGATGTCTAATATTCCGGTTCACCATGGGGGGGAGGGAGAGAGGGCATCCACAGTGTGTCTGCACCAGCAGCTTGCAGAGACCTGTAAGAAACAGGGAACGGCACGAATATAAATCGTGCATGAAGTGATATAGAATAAACTGTCTATAAGGAGATGATGAGGAGGGAAATACAAGAGATCATGGCGTGAATCATAGGGTGAAAGAGGGACATGGAGATGAGGGTGTGAAGATCAAGAGTGGTGTCAGGGGAGAGAGAGGCGAAGAGTAGGGATGAAAATGAAGGAGCTCACATGAAGGGACTGTGAGGGGGATGTGAGTCGAGGCTGCTGGGAGCGCTGGAATTATTCAGTTAGGTGAAACAATCGGTTTACGCTTGACAACTGTAAGGCGAGGGCAGCCACATACTGCGCCTTGAGAGCTTCCTGTGAAGGCCAGAGGAAGTGAGAGAGAGAGAGAGAGAGAGGCAGACAGATTGAGAGCGAGGGAGAGAGGAGAGGTTCAGTAGCTGCGGCTGTCGATATTCTACAGTGAAGAACAAAAACATGGGGAATGTGGAGGGAGGAACACCAGCAGAGACAGTGAGAGGCAACAAAATGTGAGGGAGAAAAACGACTGAAAGAAAACAGACCGGAGAACAAAATCTGCCTGTAGATTAGAGCTGTGACAGGACGCAGCTTAATAATGAAGAGTGATGCACGTATGCTGAGGAATTAACTGCACCTGGGCCGCACGGATGCTGAATTATTTTTATCAGAACACTTAAGGTGGTGATCATGGATATTTTTATAGAAACTATACATCAACATGTCAGTGAATGAACCCTCTGAGGATTATCAACCGACTGCAGCTCCCCTCAGCTCTTCACAGCTTTATGGACGAGCTTTAGCTCATTGCTCAGCCGTCAAGTCAACAACTCCACTGTTTCGGTTCCCTCGGTCTGCAGCGGTTGTCTGATAAAACCTCACTGTACTCTGCCACAATGCAAACAGACACACTGAGCGACGAGCTGCAGGACTGAGTGGCGTCTTCAGCAACTATAGAGGCGGATATGCACCAAAAAGAGAGAGCGAGAGGTGGGTGAGTGTTGGACCTGAAGGCGCCAGGTGGACACACACACACAGCTCAATAGGAATAATAATGTTGCCCTGGATTCTGCTGGATTAATAAATAAGCAACTGTTTGCAAATAAGTTTGTCAGAATAGTTCGGTTTGATGTTTTCGCTGACACGAGTAAACAAATCAGTTGATGCAGGTTGAACAATTTTATATTACAAAGCAGGTGATGCTAGTTTCTCTCTCTCTCTCTCTCTCTCTCTCCCCCTCTCTCTCCCCCTCTCTCTCTCCCTCTCCCTCTCCATGTGAGTCACTATGAATGCCCCCAGCAGGGAAGGCTGTTGACTCATGCACACTCTCCCACAGGCCCTGCTATCGTGTCACACCGAACATGATTGTGACCAAAAGTGTGTGTGACCAAACGGATTTTTTTGTGTGTGCGCGCATGTGGCGTGTTGCATGCAGCGGAGGGTGCGGTAGCTCTGAGATGAAGATACGGGTCCATGACATAGTACACCTTGTGTAAAAAAAATAGACTCATAGACTTTAGTGTGGGCCTCTCCAGGATGGGAGTTTGGGATTATAGAGATCAGATTAGGTCTGATGATAACTCATTAATGGTTTAAGATGTTGCCCTGTGGTGTCAACCCCAGGTCCTAGCACCTGTCATGTTCGTGTTACGGTCACATGTGAACAAAGGAGGATATCAAGGCTTCTTGCACAGGCGTCAGAAGGCATCCCATGTTTGCATGGTTGTTTGATAAGGAAACTCAGAGCCCCCCCCTCCCCCCCCCAACCCTAATGGGCCTGCCCTTATGAAAGCTCAGCAGCTGCCCTTCATCTCAGTCACTTTTCTTTGCCGCAGCAGACGACAACGAAGCGACGTTCACTGAAAACGTCCAGATTCTTCCTGACCCAGCTCGGTTGATTTTGTGAACCCGCACCGATCGTGTTTTATTCTCAGCATGATATGTTTCGTCCAATAAGCCTCTCACAACAAACACATAATATTTGCCATAGCTTTATTCCAGGACCGGCTCTCGGAGAGAAACTGATATCCGAGCAAAAGAGTGAGACATTCGTCTTATGCAAAGGATTTGTGACAGAAATAGTTCCTCTGTCTTATATGAGGTGGACAATAACTTGATGTTTACTTCTTGGGTTTCATATAGGTAGAAACACGTCTTCCCAACAGGCCTGAATGTATTCTTAGAACATCTGTTTCCTACATCGGCGTCCTGTGAGAGACAATCAGCAGGCAAAACAGTGACGCAACAACATGACGCTCAAGTTCGTGTTTCACACCTGAGCCATGGAGATAAAGAGATGTGTGTGTGTGTGTGTGTGTGTGTGTGTGTGTGTGTGTGTGTGTGTGTGTGTGTGTGTGTGTGTGTGTGTGTGTGTGTGTGTGTGTGTGTGTGTGCGTGTGTGTGTGTGTGTGTGTGTGTTCGACAACCAGAGAGGGTGGCTGCCCTCCGGCAAGGTGACTGCAGCCCCGGAGTAGAACAGGAAGTGGAGGGGCCACTCACCAATCTGACAGGAAGAGACGTCCACACTTCCTCTCAGCAAATCTCCCAGAGGGCTGTTCTCTGTCATCTCCAGCTGAACACAGAAGAAGAAGATTAGAGAACAAATTTGTTCTTTTTTTGAAGTTGATGCTGAGGTTCCCCCGTGGAGGAGGCGGCTACACTCATTCACTCTTAATATGTAAAGGTCTCTCTCTCTCTCTCTCTCTCTCTCTCTCTCTCTCTCTCTCTCTCTCTCTGTGTGTTTGATCCTCACAGTTCTGTCGGGCTCGGCTGCTGACGGACTGATCTCCTCCACATAGTTGGCAGGAAACCACTGCTGCTTCTTCCCGCCACAGTCACCCTTCCACCTAACGGCGAGATCACAGAGATAAGGAGGTTGTAGATAGAGACGTATCCACGCTGTGCCCTTCATCCCCGTCATTCATGCTGCAACCTGACTGATGTCACTCACCATCCTCCTTCCTGTTTTTCCACGTTAGAGATGATGGCGTTCTTAATGAAGGAGAGCTCGTCGTCTCTCTGGGCTTTGTACTCGTACATGGCTTTGACCGTGCACTGAGCAGAGGAGACCGAAGGTTAGGACGTGCATGTTCTCCACTGCACACAGGAGAAGTCTCCACGGAGGGAACTCACCTTAAATGTCGGCATTTGATTCGCTTCCACGTAGAAGCCGGGATTCCTGCCCTCGTACAGAGACCCGTAGTCCGGCTCCTATTGGACAAGAGTTTATTGCTAACACATAACATTTCTCGTTTACTACTCAGGCCATATGGTGAGATACTCACAGCAGTGCCTATCTTCTCCAGTGTGTCCTCGTTGATGGGATAGCGCAGCTTCATCTTGCGGTACAGCGGGTGATTCTCGTAGTAGCTGATGAGATCTACGAGGCTGTCGAACTCTGAGGTGCCCAGCACCACAGTCTGTCCCTCCTGCTGCACGCGGCAGTGCTTGATCTTACCCTCGGCCCTGCAGAGAAACCTCAGACTTAGTATGCATCACCGTGTGTTAACTGGTAAGTTCGATCAGGCGAGAAGTTACCTGAATGAAATGGCGAAGGAGTTGGATTCTGCCCTCTTCCTGACGAGGAAGGCGCCGTCACGAGGAACCCTCATCAGCATGTTTTCGGCGTGGCTCCTCGAGAGGTTGGCGTGGTACCACCTGGAAGAAACAAGAAAGATAACACATGATTGCAGGGTCACATTCGGGTGTCGTTGCTTCTGTCCTCCCTACTCGGTGCCACTGAGACTCACTCTTTGCTCTCGTGGGCGTTGGTCTGAGGCACCGGCTCAGTCAGCTTCATCTCAAACTCGTTGCAGCGCAGCGCCACCTGCTGGTAGTGGTTGATGAGGGCAAAGAGCGTGTCGAACACCAGGTTGTCAGTCAGGTAGAATTTGGGGCTGCCGGCCTCTTGACGGGAGTGGATACGGCAGTGCTGCACCCGTCCTGAACGCCTGGTGAGGAGACGGAGGAAAGACGATGAGAGATGAACAACTGTTTACTACCACGTGTAAACATCATGACTTGAACCGCCCCCCCGGGTCACCTTGAACCTCCCATCTGAGAGTATCTACACATAGTTTCCATGATCACACACATTGATTCGCCTTTAGGTGACATCACGCGTGCAGCGCCTGTCCATCACAGAAGGAGATGGATCGCACTTCAGACCGAAACAACGACTACATTCAATCGATGAGGTCGACATTGATTGATGTGACAGATCAATCAATCACTGCGTGACTACGATCGAGTCTGAGCCCCGACTGCCAGTCAGATGAGCGGCAGCACCGTCGGCGTTGGTCAGTTTTCATGTTTTGTATCCTGTAGACTCGGTTCAATGCCAGAGTCGGACGACTACTCTCTCTCTCTGTCTTCGCCACATATGGTTTGCCGTGAGGTCCTCGGAAGTGTCGCTGGCGTGTGTCAAGTAACCCGCCAACAGAGATTAGCGCCTGCGTGAGGGGCTCCTGACATGGTGAGGAACTAGTGTCTGCCGTGGGAGGAGTACGGGCAGGATGGCGTGACGGACGCCCGCCATCAATTAATATTAACAATTGATATGAAGGTTTACTGTAGAGTAGCAGTCAGATGCAGCGCTGCCTTCCATGTCCACTTCCTGTCATTACTACTAATGTTGTCGATATTGATGCTGAACACCATTACTAATTCAGTAAACAAATTCAGTTGCACTCTGAAAAATGTCTGAGGGGTTCACAGAAATGACGAATGCAGGATGAGACCGAACGTACCAGAAGGACAGAGTGTAGTCTCCCACAAAGGTCTCGCTCTCTCGGACCAGGAAGGAGCCGTCAGGCGCTCCGGTCTCCAGGCAGTACTCGGACAGGAGCCTCTCAGCGATCTGCCGTCCGTCCCGCCCCGCCCCCAGCTTCCCGTGGAACCATTTCTCTGTCACATGCTGGTCCATACCGTTGGACACCTGGACATGAGCACATTCAATGTCAGATTACACACAAATCCCAACAGGAAACACTTTATATCTGACAAACGGTTCTGCACTGATCCGGTTACAGCACCAGCGGAGCCTCGGGCAGCTACCTCGGGACAGTAGCACTACTAACCTCTCTGTGCTCCTCCTCATCATCGTTACCCTGGTTACTGGAGGTCTCCTCCGAGTAGTAGATCTTGCTGCTGGTCAGGACAAAGAAATGAGGGTACCACTCCTGAGGGGAGAGAGATGAAATATTCAGAAGGATCCATGTGTTGCACAGACAGACAAGAAGCACCAATTCAAAATGTTGCATCATCGAACTGGGAAAAGCGATTCAGAAATCTACACAGCATCCGAAACTTACATGGTTGATGGGGTCCTCTAAATACAGGATGCCATTTTTGAGGGAGTTGCTGATGTCGTTCTCGGAGTAGGGGGTTGAGGTGGACACCTCCTCATAGGCACTCCCCTCTGCAAGCTTCTTATGCTGCAGGGTTGGATGGAAAGAGGGCAATCAGAGACTCTGCACGACATCGTATGGTAGCGTTGCACAATGTCAACCCGCACTAGAAAGGTTTCATACAAGCTGTACTTTCTGTGGTGCATCGACAGCGGAGCGGTGTGGGCACACGGCTCTGCCTCCGCTCCCTCCCACCTACAGACCTGACAGTCAGAGCGAGCCCACGGACACCACGAGGCTCGTCTGTAAACAATGTTTTAAAGCCCGACGGCTTCACCGCAGCGAAGCATCTCGCCGACCGACATGGCGAAAAACAGTTCGGTGAGTCTAAAGAGCGACCGCCTTCAATCACAGTGAGATTTATTATGTGACGACGTTTTCACCAGCGGAGCTTGGCGAGGTGATTGAAGGCCTTTTTTTCTAGCTGACTAACCATCGGTTCAGTACCCAGATATTTCAGGCAGGTCATCGTACTTTCTGCTACACTTCAAATCATCCATTCAGTTTTCCAGGTGACCCCTGACCTTGATGAGGATCTTCTTCTTGAGCTGGTTGGGGGACGGCAGGCCATCGGCTGCGATGTCCACCGCCTTGGTCAGCAGCATGTCTCCAAACACCTTCTTGAAGAAAGTGGCCATGTTCCTCTGCTGCACGATGCTACAGTGGTCCTCGATGGACAGGATGATGGGGAAGCTGCGAGAGGAGGTCAGAGAAATCCCCCCTTCCGTCAGCTGATTTGATCTCATCTTGCTTTCTTTACACACTAAAAGTCGCCCCTGCGGGAACTCACTCGGATGTGACGAACGCGTGTTCTTTGATGGTGGTGAGGACGTCGCAGAACTTGATCTTGGTGGTGAGGGTGTGCCCGTGGTAGATGACAGGCATTCCATCTGGACCATCCCAGCAGTCCACTGGAAAACAAACAGGCCGGTTACATTGTTACTTAACAGTTTTCGATTCCAAGTTTTTACGTCATGTTTGTTTGTCTTTCTAAGAGTCGAGCAACCCGCTCGTCATCCTATTCAACAGAAACCAGCCTGACGAGGTCAATCGGCTGGGAAACGGTACGTGCTTGTGAGGGTGTGGTGGCTGGAATTATAGTGAACTGAGGTGGTGAGACACCTGAATACAGAGTTCAGATTAGAGTCACGGTGAGTTGTTGTTTGTGTTTACGTACATTCGATGCAGCGGCAGCCCATCCTCAGGCAGCGAGCGTACGCCTCGAGGGACGACTCGCTGGAGAACTGGTCTCCTGTCAGGTAGCTGAACATGAACAAAGGCAGCGTGTCAAAGTATGCAAACAAAAACACGCCTCACGCTCGCACGCCAGAGACGTCACCACACACATACACAAACACACACACGCACAATGACAGGGCTGTATCAGAAGGTCTCTCTCTCTCTCTTTTGTTGACTGGAGTAAACACTCGCTCATGTCAGACTTAATCAGAGCAACATAGGAAGTTCTGGTTCCACTGCTCCAGTGGGTATTGTTCCACATCTTGTGCAGGAGGTTATCATGTGGACCGCCCTTCAAGAACTGTTCAATGGGAGGAAAAATACATTTTCCTGTAAAATGCAGCGCCTGCATCTCATTCTGGAACATGATTGTTAAATAGTTCACTTTTATCTGATGGGTGGAGAATAAAACAAACGGCCTCTAGTAGCTCTTAGAACGAACAAGCGCAGAGACTGACCGGTATGAAGTGGAGGCAAGAGAAGCTGCAGCCTTACGTGTTGTGCGAAGAGGAGATCCAGTAGTGGGACAAAGGGTTGTTCATGTTGTCAGGACACACTTGGTCCAGGGAGGAGTCCCAGACGGTGTTCTCTTTGGAGAATAAGTATGTCAGGAGCTGCACAGGAGAGACGAACGCAGCGAGAGTTCAATGTACGGACGTCCCCACACACTTTCTGTAGACTTTATTTCACAGCGATGATGTGCAGACCCCCAACAAGGCCATCAGTCCTTCTATCATCTGAATGGAACAACTGAAATCATCACGCGTGTCTGGATTGTAAACGTGGAAATGAATAAGTAGTGGAACACGTCCCATTAACACTCCATGTTAACCTGCAGTCACTTCCCAGATGATATGATAAGAACTGGAACACGTCCCATTAACACTCCATGTTAACCTGCAGTCACTTCCCAGATGATATGATAAGAACTGGAACACGTCCCATTAACACTCCATGTTAACCTGCAGTCACTTCCCAGATGATATGATAAGAACTGGAACACGTCCCATCAACACTCCATGTTAACCTGCAGTCACTTCCCAGTACTGCAGGCCCTCAGACGTCCCAGTGGGGGACAGTTTCTCCTCTTACTGTGTTATTCCCAGAATGCACCGCTGCCTTCTGACATAACAGCAGCTCCTGCAGGCGGCCTCACACAAGCACCCTCCTCAATCAATCATAGCTTCACGCTGACCACAAAAATCATCCCTCGCTTTCTGCAGAAGTCTCTCGTGCAGCACCACAAGTCCATAACCTTTTCTTCCTGTGTGGGAGAAGGTGTTTTGGTCTAAGATCATGGCTACTCATGTCTGAGCATCTCCCACCTACGCCAGCGACACGGGGGGTTCGTCGGAAAACACAATGTTTGAAAGAGTGCGAGAAGTGAAAAAAAAAGGGGAGAACGTACCTCATCTTGGTGGAAATAAGGCTGCTCCACTTCTCTCAGCGGGTCTTTCAGGTAGCTGAACATAAACTCCTGAACCTTGCTGTCGTCTGTGGCCCACATTTCCTGTCATCACACACAAACAGGGGATGTGTTGGAGCGTTCACACGACACCGACAGACGTTCACTAACCCTGAGAGAGTTTACCATCTGAGACTCCAGGAGGAAGCTCTTGAACTCCTCCAGGGAGATCCTCTGCTCCGGTCCGTCGATGAACCTGGCAGGGACAGAAAGGGTTCAGTGCAGTGACACGGACGCTGCAGACGTTCAACGAAGCAGCTGTTTGTTTGGTTAGTGGCGACCTACCTCTGTAGAAACGGGATCTCCATCTGAGAGAACCAGAAAACAGGAGAGTTTCAGTTAATGAATCGAAGTGCTGCCGTTAATAACCATGTCTGGATGGACACACACATCCTGCAGGGTCTCTATGGTTAATCATGGGGGGGTGAAATGAGGTCATCCATCCATTTAATCTGACCTCAGCCAGCCTGCCTCCTCCTCCTCCTCCTCCTCATGTGTGTGAGTGTTTGTGTGTGTCCTAATGGCCTCCACCAAAGGGGTTCGGTGAGTTTCTAACTGGTCCATATTGATCCTGCAGCCATTTGACACCAGAC
>CAAKHC010018840.1:3891-16875 GCA_901007825.1 Macroramphosus scolopax
GCATCCCGAGCATGAAGCAGCTTCATTCTCTACCTGCTGCAACTGTCACACGGAGCTCAGCTGATCCTGGAGGATCACCTGCTTCAAGAGGTACGATAGTTGGGACCAGGTTTGTATCGGAGCACGTTTGAGCTTGAGGTCTAAATTAGCTGCTATTAACAGGACAGACTTGAACTTCTAACAGAATTGTTAGCAGTCACTTTGCATTGTGGGTAATGTAGGCAGCAGGTGTTGCACAAAGGACGATATCTCGCTTTTCCAGGAGCTTTCAGCTGAATCTTCTACTCTAATTAATATGCAGTTATATAAGATTGTAATACCGTTGATCAGCTTTCTAACAATCATTAAGGAGAAGCTTCACTGGCCTGCAGGTCTGACGAAGGTGCTTCTACTGCAACACTGACTTGAAGGGGTGAATTAATCAAATAGATGTTTTAAATTGGTACAAAAGGCTCCACAAACTGTGTTCTTTATGAATCATAACAGTTTCTGTTGATCAGTGCCAACAAGTCTGAACCCGCTCTCGTCAGGTGTTATTGTATAATACAGACACACGCTTCATCTACAGGCAAGAAAAATAAATAATATAAATTAAATTGGATTAATGCAGTTAAACTAACTAAAAAATCAACTTAATACAATTAGATTTTTTTTTTCTGTGAAAGTCAAATTATTCATCGTTTACTACTAAAAACATTCGTTTAAAACAACTCCTGCCACCTCTTTCTCTCCGTCACCAAAGAGGCGTGTTGTGTTGTGTTACGTCATGAAATCATCCTGCATTGATACACACACAGCAAATTATGACAAAAATGTCTACTTACAGACGTATCGCAGCCAACAACATGAAATCTGCATGGTGCTTTAAATTTACCGCAGAACTTAATATGGTCCACATACTGCAAAACAAAAAAATGGAAGAAGCTAATGATCTATAAAATCGTTCCCCAGCTGAATGAGAGGAAATGAGATCAATCCAAGAGAACTGGGAACAAATCTACTTCAGTATGTGGGATACCTTTTCTCTGGGTATCTTTTTCTTTGCACAACCTTCACAAATCATTGGGTACTTTGGACAGATTTCATCATGAGCCTAGAAGAAGAAACAGCATCAGTGGCGTTCAGTTTGGAACCCTGAAGGACGCCGGACCACAAACACACTTCAACCCCAAATCACCACACGTTTATTGTTAGTAGACGTTATTGAAAATGTCTCCTGTGTTAAACTGGTGTTAACTCTTCATAACAAACTGTGTGTACGGCGTCAAGTCGTCATGCTAATACCAACATGCAGGTATCATCTGAGGATGAGAGGACGTCTCACCTTGATGTTCTTCAGCAGGAAGGGTTCCTTGCAGTACTTGCAGTTCAGCGTCCTCTCTGGACATTCGCGCTCGTTGTGCCGCTCCTGTTCGTTGGCTCTCATTAGCTCTTTACAGGAAGGACACAAGATGATCATGAAGTCACAGTGACCCTCGTGGCCAGCCTGCAGGGGACCGACAACAACAAACACATGGATGAATCATTCTGTGTTTATTTTTAGACGTCACGATTCGCTATCAGTGGAGTCCTGAGATCCTCTCACTCACTGGACACCATGTACGAGCTGTGAGAAGCTGCTGACACTGTCAAACCTGCTGCTGCTTCACAGTTAAAGTCAATGTTCTTGTCACAGACTAAACCCTGTGTGATAAATGTGCCTACAAAAAAAGACAAGTGTCATTTTCAGCTGTGGATGTCTGCAGACTGGAGCAGCCACACCGAGCTGTTGGACAAAGATCAGCTAAAGTGGGTGCTCAAAGAATGTCGTTTACATTATCAAATCAGCTGTGCACCCTGATTTGTTTGGGACCCTGAGATGTTTGGGAGATCAAATCTACACCTGAAAACCTGCCGATAGCTTTTGTCTTTCTGATCAGTAAGTAGCTGATATGTTGTAAAAGTGCTCACAGTCGTGCACCTCAAATTCTTTGATCGTCCCCGCCCACGTGCATCCTTCATTGGGACAGACGGCCGCCAGCGCCTCCACTTCTCTCCGAGCTGCATTGTCTGGAAAAGCCTGGATGTGAAAGCAGAGGTTGCTGTCACTGGCGATCTGTCTTCAGCTACAATCTGAGGATCAGTTTACTGAGGACGGCGACTGTTGGAGCTCCTCTCCTCTCCTGGCTCATATTTCTCCACCACCTACGGCCCATCGAAGGACCACAGCTGCTCCCTGAGTTGTGCGAGCTGCCAGGAATTACAGAGCTCTCACAGAGTTGTAGTTTTGGTTGTATCGGCTTTGTACTCAAACACATTGGATTTTAAAACAAACAGTGATGGTGCAGCTGAAGTGCATTCCGAGCTGATTTTGCAAGAACAAAGAAAAACTCTACTTACACCACCTTGCTTGAGGATGGAGGTGGGTTCTTCAAACAAGTCTTCTTTAATGCAAGCGTTGCATTTCTGTGGTCCGGAGCTGGAGCGGAAGAAACACACACATACATGAATAAATCAAATACATGGTAAAGATATTATCCACCCTGTGTCAGAAACACAGACACTTAATGCTGCACGAGCTGCAACTCACCGCTGCTTCCATCAGTCATTCATAGAAAGATTATTAAAATGAAAGGTGTATTAATCATTAAGGAAATGATCATTAATTTCAGCTCCAGTTGTTGATGAAGACTGTGAGACACGGTTGAAGGCTTGGACACACTCAATGTGGTTTACTCATTTTTATCATCGTCTACATCGTAGAAGGTTTCAATATGTTGTTTCCCATCATGAAGCAGGGAGGAGGTGTGACGGTGTGGGGGGGCTCTGCTGGTGACACCGCTACCACAGCATTCTGCAGCAACATGCCATCACATCTGGTTTGCTCTTAGTGGGACCATCGTTTGTTTCTCAACAGGACAATGACCCCAAACGCTCCTCCAGGATGTGTGAGGCCTATCTGACCAAGGAGGAGAGTGATGGAGTGATGGAGTGATGGAGTGATGGAGTGCTGCGTGAAACGACTTGGCCTCCATGTGGTGGTTTGGGACGAGTTGGACCGCGTATGGAAGGAAAATCAGGCAACATGTGCTCAGCACTTCTGGGAACTCCTTCAAGACCGCTGGAGAACCAATCCAGGTGAGGACCGAATGAAGCTGATTGACAGAATGCCAGGAGTGTTCAAAGCTGTCGTCAACGCAAAGGATGTCTATTCTGAAATATCTAAAATATATTCTGATTGAACACTTTTCTGTTTACTACATAATTCAGTATATGTTCCTTCATAGAGTTCATGTCTTCAATATTAATCTAAGATACAGAAGATAACACTCAAAACATTGAATGAGTAGGTGTACTTGTACATAAACACCAAGCCTGTGTGTACTTGTACATAAACACCAAGCCTGTGTGTACTTGTACATAAACACCAAGCCTGTGGTCTCACTGTGCCTTTAGTCCAAACAATAGAAATAATAATACAGTAGAGAACATTTCACCCATTATCGTTTCAGTATTAAACATATAAAAATAAATATTCTCGTTCCCACTTCGGTCATTTTAACAAATAAAAACTCACGTTATAAATAAAGTGAACGTTTCCTAATTATATCACAAAATCAACATATGAATAATCCAAACTCCCTTCAAAAATTGTACAATTTAAGGTTCGTCTGCCTTTCGACAACGATACAACCCAGATGGGATGTATTATAAATACTTTATTAGTTGAAGGACCTGTAAGTAAACTCGATGTACACCGAGCTGTTAATACTGTAATATCATGTACTTTCCAGCTGAGCTTGCACAGATTCACAACGTTAGTTCGGGCCTGTTAATGTGGACGTTAACGTAAACGTGTGTAATTAACCTGCAAGGACACCGTAGCAAACCATCACAGGAGTTCAGATCTGGTTGAAATAAAGTGATGATTAGTGAGCCGTCTTTCTGCCTAATGTCAGTCTTTGTGATGGACATATCATAAACCCTCTCTTGTTTCGTTTGCACTGAGTATGAACATTACAGCTTTAAACCGAACGATTTCTAAATACGGTTTGGTGACCAGCTCATGACATGGGGCTACATGGACAGCTAGCTCGCTAGCAACCATGACACCACAACGGTACTCACCTCACGATTTTGTTGAAACAGAACGAACAGAAGCGGTGCCCACATTGGGCCTGCAAGGGCCGTCTCAGGACTTTCTGGCACGAATTGCACAAGTGCTTGTCTTCAAGGTTGTTGGCCAGAATTTTCTTTGGGAAGCCAGGTTTGTTTCCTTCCAGGGAAGATGGTGGAGACGGCTCCTGTGCAGCCATTATTCCCCTTGAACAATATCGGGGTACTCAGCGGGGAGTGTTCAAGACAGCAAACACAACTAAATGTGATTTTAGCAATATTTGCCGGCAACGACTCATTGCTCTTTGTGTATTCAAATATATCTCGCTGTTTATGTTAACAACGCATACAACGTGACCTTCATAAAAATTAAAAGCAGGCGTTATAGTGTCTTGAAAGTGACAGCTGAGGATGCTATGTTATGTTGTACGTCATGTCTACCAATAGGAGTCGCCAGCGAAAGAGAAGAGCCTCCAGGCGAGCATCATCAGGAAGCAGGCAACGCTGGATTGGACCACCGGAGCTATAGCAAGTTAGCAACATTAGCCAAGAAATGTTGTCATTCTCTCATCAAAATAAAAGCACAGTAAATGTGTTCAGTGCAGATTTCATAGTGATGTAGAGAATCGATTATGTGCTCTTGTTGGAAATTCCGAAGACACTTTACATTTAGAATTGTTGCAGACATCCATTAGGCTGAAATCAATATTTTTCAGGAGTGAAATGGCATTGTCATGTGTTCTTCAGTATAGGTGTGTGATTAGATGGTATGGATGTGGTTAAATTGACCTCTAGCTGACCCAGATGTTGCTCAGTGTTACTCATTCTCCAGCAATAATATGATTGAACAAAATGCAAATTCAATACACTTCACCATTCAAGTCAACACATTTGATGTCGAAGGCAGATTTTAAAAATGTTCTTTGTTGATTTGTTATGATATTCTTCGTTTCACTCTGAATGCTCGGTGTCAAAGAATCACTGGTTTAAGAATAACGAATAAAGGAAAATAACATCTGAAGAACACTATGAACAATATACAATATTTACACTTCATATAGGATATACAGATTCGATAGTTACGGTAGTCATACAGCACTGATAGTGATCCATTAGGTCGATGCTCGCGGGCTTTTTAATATATCACATGATCATTAGCATATGGATTTTGTCCAGTTGTGGGATTATAGATGGTCAGATTCCCCTTTTCTTTTGAGCTCTTTAATGACTTCTATCCAGGATTAAAAGTAGATCTTCAACAATTTAATCTTGCCCATGGAACCTGCGATATTGTGGGATGCAGTAAAACACTCGAGAAACAGACTTTCAGTTAGATCGGGGGTGTCCAAG
Source organism: Macroramphosus scolopax (assembly GCA_901007825.1). NCBI lineage: Eukaryota > Metazoa > Chordata > Actinopteri > Syngnathiformes > Centriscidae > Macroramphosus > Macroramphosus scolopax. Next base: position 9,337 of record CAAKHC010018840.1, read on the forward strand.
CGCTTTTCAAAGAGGGCCAGATTTGATATTGTGAAGATGCCCGGGGCCAATAGTCCCTTCCACCATTTTTTAACCACAAAGGTTGTACACAAATACACTGTTATATAACAATTTCCAGGCACAATTGTCTTTATTTTTCAAATGGCAATTTAACCAAATATAAACCTCTCAGAAACACAAGTCTGCCTTTCATCCATATCTGGAGAGTCAGATAACATTGGAAAAACTATATGTAATACCTTAAACCTCCATGAAGGTGATCAATATTTTTACCTCATGTTCATTTTAAACAGGAGTTATAAGTAATGCAAAGTTGTCTGTTATCATTACAGTTTTAAACATGTGAATTTGTCTCTTTTACAAGATCATTCAGAAAGTGATAGTTTGTGTCACATCTACAGGTACGTTACATCCACAGCTATACCCAAATGTAGTTAAATGAATTAAATAAAATGATTGACATACGTCCATGTGCATATATAAGCTGTGCTTTTTGCTTTTCACTGTTAATAGTGATATATATTACAGTTCAAAACAATCCATAAATAATACATCATAAGACTGAAGCCGGAGGCCGTATGAAGCCTGACCGCGGGCCGTGATTGGCCCCTGTGTCGGACGTTTGGCCGTGCCTGAGTTAGATTGCTCTCTATCTTGAAATGTGTTTTTCTTGGAGGTCAAATGTAATTTTCAATGCTCTTTGAAGCCAAAATAGAATAGTAGTGGTGGTGACACAAGCTTTAGATGTTTATATCTGCGAATTGTTTGCACATACCAAACAGAGAAATTATGAGTTTCATAATTTGTGTGAATTTATGGTAATCTCTGACAGGACATTTGTGGATGACGTAACAATATTAGTTCCTCTATTTTCAATCACACCTATTCCATCACAGATGTTATCAGTTGCAATTTTGGTTCGCTTTTATTATGAAGGTTTTAGCGGAACTTCCCCATGTTTACGTCACACTTGACTCTGGGTCTGTTAGCTGCTTTCTTTGCAAAGGAATGTCTCCGCTATATCTCTGTTGGGATGGAGGTCTGACAGAGGGTTTGAGAAAAATATGTCGGAACTGCAATTTCTTATCTTCCTAGATAAAGGTGAGTGTCTGTAGATAATACCCCTGGGAAGAAATCGTACTGCCTAGCTGCCGTTTTTGGCCAATGATCGCAGAGGGTGAAGCTAACGTTAAGCTAGTAACGTTATTGGTTGAATGGCTAGTTGGCTAAAACTGAGCCTAAGGATAACGTTACCTGATTTCTATGGTAGGTAACAAACCGGGCTGCCTCATTACTGTTTGAAGCCTGATGTGACCTTGACTTACCCTTACGAGTATTTAACATTGGCATTAGCATCATCAAATATAACTGTTTAATATGACAAATCCATTTCTCAACCGAGCTAACATCCCGGGAAGCTAATGCTAATTTGACTACGGTGAAGGGAAGATTCACCCGCAGTGGTTTTCAGTCATTGTGTGATCATGACAGTTTGGCACCGAATGATCTGCCCCCACGCTGGGCAGGTTCACCCTCCGCAACCTTACTGATCATGTCAACCGATCCTGATCGTGAATAATGAAGTGACACAGACGGCTCGTATGATTTTGCAGGGATTTGGAGACGTGCTGTGTAAACACGCTGCAGCTGGTCGTTCACTAGTCACGAGACTGACTCTTAATGTTCCACTTATTAAACCAACATCTGGTCACTAACACGGGGATCACATCCTCAAATATAACCCCCATGTACTGCAGGTATATTGGAGTCACAGAGGGAAGCCTCTGATCTCTGGAAAAATAAATAACCTTTTAATCTCAGAATGTTATTAATACCACTCCTAATCCCAATTGACTCTTCTTACCACCTGGATGAAAAAATATATACCAATTGTAATCATTTTCTCCATTCATATCGAAATATAAACACTTAGCTGACACCTGACATCTGTCTGGAACGTTTTGTGTAATCCTGCTAGCATTCAGACAAACTGAATCAATCCCATAAAATCCTTTCTGGAGGTAAACACACAAACATACATCTTGTTTCACATTGTACTAATCTCCTTTGGAAACAGTAGCAGGACTCGGGTGAAAGATACAAACATCCTATTTTTAGGACAGTAGATGGAATACTGGTTTGTCCAGATGGAACAGTCCTTCAGGGTTCTGAAATTGATTCAGTATCTCAGTGAGTGTCTTGAATGTTAAGCAAGCTCATGCAATTCTCACCAGGCATCGTGAAGCAGGTGTTCATCTAAAAGCTTGTTTTCCATCCCAGTGAAGTGGGTGTTTGTAGGGCCACATCTGTCTGCCTCCTTTTATTACGCTGTCTGATTAAGATACTATAGCATCTTTATGTTTGCTCAGACCTGATGTTTGTGTCATGAGGAGGTTGAATTCCCAACCCTAACTTGTGTTCTCCTGTTTTCCCTCAGATTCTGCTCTAAACAACATGCTAATCACCTCCACCTCTTACTGGCCTGCAGGAACACCCGGTCAGATTTAGAAGAAGAACTCAATTCAAATCAGAGATGATATAAAGTCATTTGGCGTCAGATTTGCATCTAAGCATGGACCCTTAACTTCTGCAGCCGTAAAGATAAAGATACACGTTTCCTTGCTGTGTGAGGAATTGTCAGGACAGGTCCGCTGTACGGCCGAGTGTTACCGCGGAAGATTGCAAAGCCTCGTCAACATGTTTTCAGCATTGAAGAAGCTGGTGGGATCTGAACCAGGGCAGCTCAGGGATAAGAACATCCCGGCTGGCCTGCAGTCGATGAACCAAAGCTTGCAGAGACGTTTCGCTAAAGGGGTCCAGTACAACAGTAAGTAATTCAGCTTATCAGGTGGCAAAATACGCCCGTCCTATTTATATACGGCCGGTTATCTGTTTCATGATATATTTTTTTCCACTCAGTGAAAATAGTCATCCGGGGAGATAGAAACACTGGGAAGAGCACGTTGTGGTATCGACTGCAGGGCAAGAAGTTTGTGGAGGAGTACATACCCACTCAGGAGATCCAAGCCACGAGTATCCATTGGAACTACAAGAGTAAGTCACCAGGCTCACGTCACCTCTGGGCATCACAATGTATTTGATCTTATCACCACAGCTTTGGTTATCTTCTATTTGACATCTACTGTTTATGCCTCTTATTTATTCCAGTGGCTCCGTATCAAGGTAAACATGAGACCGACCCTTAGATTTAGCCGCAGCTTGTTTAGACCAGGTGACTTGTAATTGTTAGTTGTCCCGTACAAAGCAAACCTGTTTCCACCTCTACTTCCTTTAGCGTTTGGAAACAATCATGTAGTTACTGCGTCTACGTGAGAGTAACTTAATAACCTGTCCGTCTGAATCATCTTCTACAGCTCAAGGACATGAATAATTCAAACCCCCTTCTGTTTCTCCCAGCTACTGATGATGTGGTCAAGGTAGAGGTGTGGGATGTGGTGGACAAAGGTGAGTGTTGACACACACTGCGGCTGCCCTCACCACCACTCGTTAAACCTGTCGGACTATCTCATGACATCAAATAGACGCATGATGCTTGTTCTCTGTCCTCATTGTTGATGTTGTCTCTTCTGCACCTCTCGCACTCATCTCAGGCCAAAAATATCCTCTTCCTGAAGGTGTAGGTGAGCGCCATTATAGTGTGCAGAAATCTAGCTGGCTTGTGTGCCCTGGGTGTGCCCCGCCCTGTTCCACTCTTTATCTGAATGTAAATATTCTCAAGGTTCTGCTGTTCCCAGGTTTGCTGCGTGGCTACATTTCAAAGTTTGGCTGTTTATTTGATGTGAATAGATGAAGCCTGAGAATCTGCATGCTGTGTGACAAGACTTAATGGCACCAGAGTTTATTCATTGAACAGATAAAGTGTGTTGAAATTAGGATTCAAGAGGCTTTCCCATAAGAAAAGCGTCTGTGCTGCTCTGCTTGCCTTTACTCATCACAAACTAACTAAAGAAACCAACTCAGTCGACGATGAGATGTTGTCTCTCAGCTCGTTGAACCCTAAGGTTTCTGATTTCTTGTTCTTTCAGGCAAAGGCAAAAGGCGCGGAGACAATTTGAAACTGGAGAATGAGCCCCAAGAGGTGATGATCACATGACTGTCACGTGTTAGGAATAAAAAGGCTCACTCATAGAATGTGGGTCAGTGTTGGAAATGGTCTAAGAGGCCTTCCAGGCTGTGGAACAGTCCAATATGTCTGTCATTAATATATATTTGTGTGCTCTAGTCAGATGAGGTGGCCCTTGATGCAGAGTTCCTGGATGTGTACAAGAACTGCAATGGAGTCATCATGATGTTTGACATCACCAAGCAGTGGTAGGAGCACTCTGTCTGTGTTGTCTGATCACTTCACTCTAATGCTGCAATATGCATGGGGGGGATAAAGTTTCAGTCCGTCTTCATGTGGCTGTGAAGCTGAGAGCCTCCGGTCATGATGGGTTTTCAAAGACAAACTCCCTTAAAAGACGTTTCATTGCTATTTTTGGTACTTTGTTTGAGGGAACAATGAGAACAATTTATCAGAAATACTGTCATGTCCTGTCTCAAGGGACGAGAGCATCAATAGGTAATTGTTGTTTGTGTGTACTCTCCTTGTAGTAACAGTTTCAGTGTGTATTTACTCTCTGCACTGCTGCACGGAGCGCGAGAGAAGAAGCAACTGACGACCAATTGATCAAATCTACAGTTTCTATTAAAAAAAGAAACAATTACAAGATGAATTTAAAAAATGAATTAAGAGAAGGCAGCGGCAATAGTCGATGTCTGTAGTGTGTCAGACTGTTCCTGCCTCCAAGAGACCAAAACATGTTCATGTTCACACAACAGTCAGATATGGTGATGATGTTTACATGTTTTCTGCTGCCCCCAAGTGGCTAAAAAATAAAACTACATCAGTGGATCAGCAGATATGCAGTGGACAGGCAGTCACTACAAAGACGATACACGGAGGTCCACATAGATAAAAATAACCCAGGACAATGCAGCTGCAACCATAATTCATTTAAATTAAATGGACAAAATATTAGGAACACCTCTCAGTGTAACACAGCGTAGTTTAACAGCATCACAAATTACAGCCTTCAAAATTACAATTAAAATGAATCAACGCCTCTCAACAGAATCTCCCCCGTCGAGCAGATTCAAGCAGCAATGACATGTTAGTCTGGTAATCAGTGAGTCAGTAAATATACACCCTGATCATCTGAATTAAAATCCCTTCATTAGAACCTCCGCTGATTCTTTTTGTTATCAGTATTCTAAGTTTCCTCCCAAAGATCAGTCGATCACAGCAGTTCTGTCGTGTTGTGATTTCTGCAGGACGTTTAACTACATCCTGAGGGAGCTGCCCAAAGTCCCCACCCACGTCCCCGTGTGTGTGTTGGGAAACTTCCGGGACATGGGCGAGCACCGCGTCATCCTGCCCGACGATATCAAAGACCTGATCGCCGGACTGAACAGGTAGAGCTCAGCACTCGGCGCTCGAAAGAAGCTTCATGACAAACTTACGACGCAGAATTGAGCGACTGATTGTGTTGTGCTGCACTAAGTCATCTTCATGTCAACAATGGAGATACTGACGTTTGATTTGATGCTTTACAGAGCTCTTACTGAATCACTAGGACATTCAGTCAATACGCACATGAAGAATTCATTTGAAATTGAAGTTGGAGTTTGAGTGAACTAACTAAGTAACTTGTGTTCTACAGACCAATGGGATCTTCCTACATCCACTACGCTGAGTCGTCCATGAAGAACGGCTTCGGCTTGAAATACCTGCACAGGTTCTTCAACATCCCCTTCCTGCAGCTACAGGTCATCATGAGCATCTTCATTTACTTGATTGTATTTGATGCTCCTGGACTATATTGATATGAAGGATAGACGCTACACATGACGAGGTGTCAGCTCCGGACAATCATTCATATCTTGTGTGTGTGTGTGTCTGCAGAGAGAGACCCTGCTGAGGCAGCTGGAGACCAACCAGCTGGACATGGACGCCACCTTAGAGGAGCTCTGTGTGCAGCAGGAGACAGAAGATCAAAACTATGAGATGTACCGTCTATTTTCCTTTCTTCGGCCATGATATCTCCATCAGATGTAAATGTAGGTGAACCACAGTGTCCTGACTCGTCCTTATCTGATCTCCACAGCTTCCTGGAGAACTTAGAGACTCGCAGTAAGGGCTTCGGCTCACCTGGTCCAGCCAACGGTCAGAGTCCCTCCTCAGGTTCCCAGTCCCCCATCGTCCCTCCCAGTGGGGCCTCAACAGGCAGTTCCAGCCCGAGCACACCTCAGCCCCCCCTCCCCCCCCAGGCACACCCCCAGTCCCCCTCTGTGTCAGCTTCCTCCCCTCCACCTCCAACCGCAGCCGTATGTGGAGCATCTTCACCTACTGCTGAGTCAAATCTATCGGCCCAGTCGCCAGAGCACTTTCAGTCTTCCACCGCAGCTGGAACATCGGCCCCACAGAAACGCAGCTTCATGTCCCGCTGGTTTGGTTCATCTGCTGTCGCTGAGGCGCCTGCTTGTGCACCAGGTGAGTGGGCTCCAACCAATACTTTTACAGTAGCAGGCTCAGTACCACCTGAGTTTGTCAAGCGTGGCTGACTGATGAACCCGTATTATTGATATCAGACACTGTGGCAGTCATGAGAAGAACTTCAGCTGCTGATTGTTTTATCTATTAATCATTTGGTCTGTAAAGCACCCGGTTTCATGTGAAACAAAATACCACAAGAAACATACGCGAGAGAAGAAGTAAATGTCTGTGTTTGAATTTGTTCCTTTTAAAACACTAAAGCATTGTTGGACTAGTGATGTCGAGACTGGTTTCCATTCCTCACATAGCTGGGAAACACTTGGCTGCTTCAAAAAGTGCCTGACAACAGGAAGTCATTTATGAATACAATAGAATCCAAACGTTCCTGCATGGTTTCTTTCCTCGTGACTGAAGTCATTGTGGCCGGGAGACAATGACTTGAATTCTTCAGATCAGCCTTGAAACGGAGAAACAGAAAAGTCTGATCGCATAGAAAGTGGTCACAAGATTCTTGAGCAGTCGAGAATGCAGAGCTTTCAAAGAGACCGGCTGGTGTTAGCATGTCATGTGATTCCACTGTGTGTTGAAACGAGGCCACTCGAGGCCGGCCGAGCTGCGATGGGACATCCTGAACATTAACACTTGTTTCATTTGTGTGATTGGTACTTTGACTTGCTGCTCCATGTTTTCCTCAGAGGATTCGCCTGCACCAGTGGGTGCTAACGCCGTACAAAGTGTGGACGACTTCATACCAGACGAGCGACTGGACAAGAGTTTCCTGGAGGACAGCCTGTCCTCGAAGGCTAAGACGGTCCAGGCAGCTCCGGCTGCGGACAGCGACAGGTGAGTGTTTGGAGTTCGTTATTTTTGAAGACACTTTGTCCACTTCTGTTATCCTGTCATTGCTGTAAGGACATATTCAAAGTCAGCCATGATGTATTTCATACTGGGCTGTGCTGTTGCATGTGTCCATTAGCTGCCAT
>CAAKHC010018841.1:0-27032 GCA_901007825.1 Macroramphosus scolopax
GTTCCAGTTGCATCCCGTCTTCTCAAAGGGGAATATATCAACCTGATACTCTTCGACTTTAACATAAACATAGGTCTAAATGACGCAGCCCACAGACCATTTGGAATGAGAGTTTGTACATGCCTACAGTGATTTAGAGTGACATTTTATATGTTCCTACTTCTTTTCACACCTTCTGAGCCATAAGCATTTATCTTTCATGAGGATATATTTCAGTCACCTTTACTTTCCTCAGCTTGGTTCAGGTCAGGTGCGGAAACATAAACGGTAGCTGTAAGAGTTAAATATTTCCTAACACTGTCATATACAGATCATAATCAAGCCAAACAACATACTTAAGTTATAACTGGTAACTTGTGGTAGATAGCTTCTACCACAGTGGTGGAAGTAAATAAGCACATGTACTTACACACTTTACATGAATGTTTCCTCTGTACATTATTATGTTACTGCTACTCCATAATTTAAATTGAATTGAAATTTAAATACAATAGACGATAAGATAGATGGATTAAACTACCCAAAACTATACAGAATAGTTCATGTGAGCTCAAATGAATGCTTGCACATTAAGATCATGTTATTAATGAAACAACGATACAACAAACATTCTGTACATGTTTATTCAAGCAAAATGTTGCAGGACTGGTATTTCTACTTTTAAGTTAACTGTTAGCGTTAGCCAACCTTTTAGGTAAACTTAAAGGGTCTATATTCTTCTGCCTATACTGGTTAATTGACGACAATTTAACAAAAAAAAAACAAGCTCTAACAATTTAGGCGCAGACATAGAAGGTTATTACTTTAGATTAATCCCTGAAAACAAAACTTTAAATAGAACTCACCAGGGGAAAATTGGCCTTGTGTTCTTTGTCTCCATATGGCTTCTTAACAGTGTTATTAGCTTTTAGCAAAACTAGCTAACCGGTGTGTCGCTTGGAATCAAAAGGTGGCTCGTGCCCTGACCTAATCCCGTGTTTGTTACGTAGTAGCCATGGTAACACCGGGTCAGGCTGCCACGGGGACGTTGTATTGAACGGGTAGCACAAAGACAATACATTTACATTGAATTAAATTAATTCGTTTTTTCTTCTGCTGTGTTTTGGGTGAATCGAATATTTAGCGTCACGTTCCTCACTTGTATATAGTCAGAGGTCAGGTCCATTTATAGAATGTTTAAGTCTGTCGTTGCAGCTGTTGTGTTGTTTGAGTGACAGTTTAAACAGGACTCACACAGAAAGGTTTTGTAGGTGTAGGTTGCTGTTTTAACTCATTTCACCATATGAGTTGAACATTTGTAAACAGTTCTTTTCATACAGATGAGTTAACATGTGTCTGTGCGGGGCACTGTGCGACCAGTTCAGCACTAGGGGGCTCCCCTTGTTAGAACATTTGGCAGCATCCAAAGCCAATTCCATGCAATCACATCTGTAATCACTGTCCATCACGTACTTAATGGCTGAAATATCCAACCTACTTCATTAGTCTCCTTTATTTAATTTAAGAAATGTCCTTTCAGTGTTATATTTATATATGTGTACAGTGTGTACGCGGTTGGTTGCAATGGAGCTCATCCTGTGTGCTTTATTCAGTTGTGGGTACGTAATCTATTACAAAGCATAATCTTTTGAAACATTATCCAACTTTTTATGATGAACTCAATCGTCAAGGTAATTAGAAGCTTCAGCTGTCAAACAATAGTATGGTATACTGTGATCCAATACAAAATAATAGAATTATTCAAGAAAATACCTTTAATTTTTATTTTTGCGACATGTTCTTTTTTAATTATTTTTCTTACTGTTCTTAATTTCCCAGAAAGTGTGTTCACACTCAACACAAAGCTTCTTTTTTTTTCGAACTTTACCGGATGCTAAAGTTAAAGAGACATTTGTGTTGCAAGGACAAGTGATTTTTGTTGTTCACATGTTGTTCCCTTCAGGGCAGATGAATTAGCTAATTAGCCCGAGTTCAGGTCCCCGGACTCTGCCTCTCATCAAACACCGGGGAATACACTGCTGGGACAGAGAGACTTCTGTTTCCCCTCTTTCACTGCTGATGATCCCTATTTATAGCAACAAAATAAGTTCGTAAACAGTTTCAATGCAGTTGGTCAACTGTCTAATTTGCTGTTTGGGTTTGTTTGCCAGCAACACAGCGTGCTTGACTGCAGCCATGAAAAAAAAGATTTGCACACAGAATTCAGACTATTACAGGCATGAGGCCCATTGACTGTAGACTGAAGGGGTTTTGTTTATCTGTCCAGCTCCTCTTGCCTATAGATTTCTTGTGCTGTCACAGGACTGCTCTGAGGCAACAACATGATGCAGCAGCAATGGATCAAAGACTGGATTATGTCTGCAAGAACATGCTACGTCACTGTGGCACTATATCTGACTTTAGAGTGCAGAGTCACTCATGTGGCTCCACTCCGTCCAAACTAAGTGTTTGAACAGCTTTCTGCCACATGTCGTAGTTTGATGGGGTGACAGGTCAGCCACATTGAGATATACTGTTGATATTTGAACCTTTCAGATTTCAGATAGGAATCATTACTCTTCAAACACTGTCCATCACAAGGTCCCAGAGCCCAACGTGATTGGCTTGCCTGCTTGGGTCGGACCTTCTTAGGGAAAAATAAGAAAACTATAGTATCTTATCTAAATGCCGTATCATTGGAAAGCAAATAACTCCAACAGATGTAATTTGAATGTGATTTTACTTTAAATTCAGAGAACTGAATGAGTGACTATTCTTTGGGAAATATCATCCATTTAAACACACTTGGTGGTCAGGCTATAAACATTCAAAAGTTGACATTTTTAGATTTGACTTTTATCTGACTGCAGTTGCTTTGCCTGCGTGCTCTCCAGGAGCTCTACATCCGTTGATATATAATGTTTTATTGTTCGCCTTTGTCTCATTTTCTTATCTATGTCCTTGATTGCAGTGAGGAAATGCCTGAAAATTTGTTTGCTTAAGGTTATACGCACTTTACCTTCTCTCCCCTTCCAGGAGGATTTCCTTCTCATGTATCCTGGCTAATAAATATTGAAATACAATGATACAACAATACGAAGCCTGTGAGGTTGGTCATTGTCTACAAACATCCCTCTAATTGGTTGTGCGAAGATGGCCTGAGGCAAGCTCATTCCTTTGGGAAAATAAATCTAAAAGTAAATATTAGTGTGTGGAGAACCAAATCTACTGTGTGCTTTACAAACTTTAAGGCATTGTAATTGCTGATATGCTAAATCAATCAACTAATATAACTTTAGAACAAGTCCTACTTTCCTGAATCCAAAATAGCTAAAATAACTGATTTGTAGATACTTTTATTCTTTTATTTCTGTATTTCGAACACAATCACAATAAAATAAAACAACAAAGCAACAGGACGACATTAATTTTCCTCCAGAGACTTTCTACAACAGGAGAAGCACAATTGGAGGAAACCGGTGTGACACACAGAAATGTTTTTGTTTATAGTAAAATCCGAGGGTTTGGCATCATGCTGACTTTCCAGTGCGGAGGAGTTTACTGACATTTTTAACAGTCTTTCACAGCCTTAAGGATGTTGAGCAACTGTAAAAAAAAACAATACCGCCGAAAGGATGTGCAAACATGTAAGTCGCTACTCCTACAGGACGTTGCAAGACCGGTTTCCCTTCTTTAAGGTCATATGGTCAATATCTTGTGAAAGTGCAATGTGTTTGCCTTATGAACAATAACAGTCAGAAACAATTTGCAGATTTTAACAGATGAAATAAGAACCTGACCCAGAATAGATAGATTTTTTGCAGTTATTTGAAAGGATGCACAGAGTGATACTGATACTGATGTGTGAAATAACAATATGGTCAATGGTCAATGTTTTTTTTTTGGAGTTGCTGTTTGTATATTTGTTCCTTTTGTTGCCCCGGTTGTGCCAGGGTGTGAGCACAAATACAAATTAATTTACTATAACTTCCTTTTACATGAACAGAAAACATAAGCCACTGCCATCCGTATTGTTGATAGGCCTAAGGCAGACAGCAAGGTGTAATATAGTCCCGTGCATGGCCGGCACATTAGTGCTTCCCAAGTTATCTCTATATTTCCTCTTTTAATAATATTATTTGTGTATTACGGCTTTATTTTCAGTTTGAATATTAAAAAGGAAGGTGAAGCAATTAGATACACAACTGGGTGCTTTACAGTCCTATTCATTATCAGTTAATCTGAGATTATTATTTGTTTTTTAAAGGAATCGTTACTCTACAAACAGTGTCCTTGACAAAGTCCCTGAGCCAAACGTGACGTCTTTCGTCTTTCCTCGAAAAGCTGAAGACAGAGACATTCAATGACAGTTTTAGAGCCTTTTATCATTTCTAGTACCTTTTTAGATAAATGTATTTATTATTGAATGACACTGTTTATTGTAATCTTATAGTTTTGCTTTGGAACAGTGGATACAATTTGCAGGTGGGTTCTGTGAGACTCTGCACAATGAATATGTTGTTCCATAACTCTTCTCTCAAGCCTGCAGAGCGGCGCAAGGTCACTACAAACAGTTTCAATACTTGTAATGTTTGCAAAATATGTTGTTATAGGTCTTGGGAATAAAAAATTCTTTGCCATTGTGATGTGGTGTGGCAGCAGTTCTTCCTCGAATTCCTAAATTAACACTTGGTTTTTCCATGCAGGAACAATGAGCCGCTGTCTCCTGTTCCAAAACACATTCGCTGAATGGTGGGAAATGAACCACACCTACGTGGACAAAAAAATTCTATGGTTCGTCCATCACTTAACTGCTCTTGAGTAAATAAACCAAAAGGTCTGACCATGAGAAAGCATTTACACTAACAAAGACAAAGAATGATGGGAATAGTTCTTGATTGAATTGATAATATTTAAAGTCTTGTCCATTGGATCCAACCCATCTTTTCTTCTCGTGACTATTCTGATTTATTACATTACCTAAACTATGTCTGCTGCATCCAGTGGTACTACTGCAAACTGATACTTCAATACAAAATGCAAAAAGTCTTTCATGTACTTTGTTAATATCCTATAATTATAAGATCCATAATAATGATGTATTTGATTGCGCTAGTTTTAATCATTTTATACCCCGTTAGGTTCATCGGCTCCAAACCTCGGAGTCAGGCCCCCTCCAAAGGGGACAAGATGCATATGAGAGGTCATGGGAGGATTAATGGAGCAGAAGAGAAGATTGTGCTGCACTGCTTTCGTGAAATACACTGAAACAAGTTTTACCTCCCTGCACCTGGAACAATTATACAACCAAACCATCTGAGAAGTTCAGAGAGTAAGTATCTCTTTGGTGCAGCAGATAACAACTCGTAGACGACAGAGACATGTCAGGACGCTCAGACCAGTCCAGACCAGTCCAGACAAGACCAGCTCTTTATGTGAATGATTGTGAACCACTGGTTTAATCTATAGCAATACATTTATTGTACAAATCATATTCTGAATTTCCTCTACATACAGGCAATCCTAGAGCAATTTAGTGCAGTAACAAGTATGTTTCACTCTAATATGTAATGGAATATAATTATGTACAATGGTTATACTGTACGGTATTGTAGGTAGGGCCTACAAGTACTTAAAAATTGTGTAAACTTAATTACCTACTAACATTCCATCACTGGCTGCGACAAAGCAAGTTCTTTCTCTGCTGTTATTCTCTCCATGGAGACCATGAATTAACCCGGAAATAAATTCAGTGTACTGTACGTTTCGAATAGCACTTAATGGCTCCTTTTTCATTTATCACCTCCAGTGAAAAGGTCTGGAGCTCCTCACTAGTCTCCACTCCCACAACTATGCCTGTATATCAGTCTGTTGCCTTACAAAGCCTGTCTCAGCCTCGAATGTACCGTGACTTAATGTTTGGTACCAGGCTCCACCATGCTGCAGCCCTGAGGGGTGGAGGCCACGGCTGATGTCAAGCCGTATTTACAGAAAGTGTTAATGTTGTTCCTGTTATGTTGATATAAGGACACTGTGGCAGATAGGGAGGATACATGAGTGTACGTGACTGGATGATAGGCTTGTTTCCACATTTTTGTCCTCCTACGTGCAGATTTCTACTGTCCAGTGAAAATACCGCTCCTCCGAAGTGTTCAGTGTAAGAAATATTGCCTTGTTTTGTTCTTCATTACGAAATTGGGTATGCAGAAAAATTTCTTTTAGCAATCCAATAAATTAAAACACGCCTATTTATCTTGCAGCCTTGTTGATACACAGAGATGTGACCTTGTGAGCCAGGACGTCGTGTTATTTGTACAGTGATGCACTATAACACCTATTAATTTTAATGGCATGTGTGTCTAAAGGACACGAATCATTGTTTGCATACTGCGTTTGTTATTTGTTAGCTGACCAAACAATGTGAGAGTAATTTACATTTCTGCAAACTACAAAAGTACATGCAGAGAAAAACTCACACCGGATATTCTTTTTAAACGACCCTCTCTGTCGCTGGACTAAGCTCTCATTTCACTTGGAAACCACTTTGTTCAAAGAATGTAAACTCGCAGCTGACTCTCAATTAGACACTGTAATTACTGGGTGTGTGAGAATGGTGACCCGAAATTGCTTGTGAACACAATGTGAAGTAAAGCCCACATGAGTTGGCACATATTCTGCGCTGTTATTACGGAGAAGCTGACTTCGCAGTATGTAGGAAACATTCAGAGAATACTTTCTGTTCCTTTTTCATGAATGCACATTTGTGGGAACATAAATGTGCTCGTTGTGGAGCCACATTTGCACTTTAGACGTGTCTTCAAAGTGCAGCTCCAAAGCTATTGGTGCGATTTTTTGTGTCCGAACACAATGAATGATTTGTGATATCCAGATTCAAAGCACTTGTCCAAAACTTATTTCCCCTCTGGATAAAGTCTCCTTGTTGTGGTGTGTATGAATGGTTGCCTTCTTCCCTACATGACCCCCTTTCATGGTGCTGTACATAGAGATATTCTCATAAAAATGTTGTTCTGCAGTCATCAAATAGCCTCCCTACAAAGCTGTGTCTTCAGCTTCCAACAACAAAAAATGAAAGAAAAAAAATCAGTGTCGCTCTGCTGACCAAACATAAAAACAACCATCACAAAGGTTGAACCGTTTTACCCCTCTTCACCCTTCCACCCTTTCTTTTGGCAGAAACAAAGTTGCTGCAATACTTGACTGTTATCCTTCCCCCCCGATGATTTTCTTTAGCATTTTTTACTTCTCTTGTTTGAACAGATGCCGCCCCCCTCCTGCAGCCCCCATCCTCTGGGATTGCCATAAGGCTTAGCACAATGAGGTAACACTCAATTACATTAATGTTAAGAGTCCAGCCCAGCCAGTTCCTTCCAGCAAGCAACATCAAACGGTATGATGTATATCACTTCCTGAAAATGGTCGTCTTTTGTGCTACTTTATTTAAGAATGGATTATGCAAGAGGCGGCTACTTGACCGTGCTCACCTTTCAGTCGCTCCACTATTTCCCGTGCAGCGTTTAACAGCACCTTCGGGCCAGCAACTAAACCTCAAATAAAACCCAGTCAATGAGAAAGCAACTGAGCTTCTGATTCCGATGTTTCGCTAAGCGTGTTCAGGCTGCCACCAGTGGGATGTTTGAGCTGTAGAGTGGATGTGGATTTAGTTGGCCTTCTCATCTCATGAGCGATCTGAACTGGCATCAGGTCCACTAGAATCCTGGGTTAAAGCATGATCTTAACATAAGCAGCTGCTGTTGTCTGTAAATAAGGATTGTACCAGCACACAATTCCGAGTGTCCTGTTTCCACAGGACACAAGTAGACACTTTGCGTGCCACAGTCCAAAAGGTATTGTAAATTCCCAGAAACCCAACCTTCTCTGTAATACTTGAATGTATTTCCACCAACCTACTTCTGGTAACACATTCTTGAGCTTTGCACGCAAAGTGTCACTGCACCAGAGTTACCATTGCTGTGACAAGTCAGAATGAAAAATGAACACACTGCTTCAAGTTTATCTGCACAGTTAGTGCCGTTGTTGGTTTTCCTGCAATGTGTCACATTCAGAGTTCACACCTTCTTTTACAATCAGAACAATAGCAGTTTTATTGTGGCCATTCAGGACCACACATGCAAATTGAACACCTACTGTTTCGCATTAATGATTTCATGATGCGTGACATGCAGTAATCATTCTGCCAGACAATCCTGCATTCACGCATTTGAAATTAGTTCAGGTGCTTGAATGTATTTAGTGGTCGTTTGCCTTATTAATGACCAAATTCAAGACGATTAAACTACTTCTTTTCTGTTATTCCCACTCAACATCATCTGTTGTTTCAGCAGCTGGATTCTCTTCTCTTCTGCCACGCAATCATGCCGTAAATTCCCCCTTTATAGGAGCCCCGCCTCGAAATCAGTCGATCAAATTCAACATCGTGCTCACGAGCGTCAGACCAATCAGCGCCCAGAGGGACGGTCTCGAGACGGTGGTCCGGGAGGGCGACAGCCAATCAGAGCTCGAGCTGGTCTCGCAGTGGGCTCGCGTCAACAACCGTTGGTCGCTGAAACGGCACATTATTCATGTGCACGCTGCGCTTATTTAAGGAGACACAATGAGGCGAGATAGCGGATTCTTTATAAAAAGTAACGGATCTTCTCTCTATACACGGTCTTGTGTGTAAAGGGAGAAGCACGTGATGTAAAGTCAGAGTGCTGGTTTAAAAAGTAAATTCACTCGTAAAACATGTTTTAACACAACACTATAAGCTCGATAAAAGGTCGCCAGGTGGAATCATTTCACTGGTCATGAACATTCCGCAGCTCCATCCACAGGGCTTGTACATGACTGATTGCAAGTCCAAACATGCAAGTAACTTCACTTAAGGTCATTTCATTGAAGCACTCTTCCTGAAGTTGTTTAGCCTTCAAACTGAATAATTGAATAAATCGTGCCTAAATATAAGGACATAAAACAGTGTTTTTTGTTGTTGTGGACTTGTCATATTGTTCTTTACATTGGTGACATCAGCCATGTAAGGAAAACACCATCAATGCCTTTTTTTTCTTCTCACACACACCCACCGCCCATGCAGCGTCCAAAACGACGCTTTTCGCCTGAGCGGGTTCATTAATGCGGAGAGGAAGGGGAGGAGGCGGACCGCTCTTCTTCTTCGTCCCGATGTGCTCACGCCGATCTGCTGTTTAATTTCACCTCCGCCTCCGAGCAGCTCACTCCTCTTTCGCTCTCGCTGCCAGCTTCTGACAATTTGATGAAAAGTGCCAACATTTTTTGATACTCATCCACCCTCCAACCCCGTCAGCCTCAACCGGAGACCACACCAGCGAGGCGAGCAGAGAAGTTTAACCTCCAGCTGCTGCTCAGGACACGGCGCCTCCGAGCATCACAAACGGCTCTCTCCTTCGCTTCTGTTTGATTTTTCTCGGACGTTTATCGTTCGTTTGTGAAGTTTGTGTGTTCACATCCACCCGGCATCATGACTCGGAGATCTTGTGCCATTTACGCCACCGGTATCGTGTGCGCTCACCTCCTGATATTGGGGATCGCCCTGGTCGTGGCGCAAGTCTTCCAGACGATGATACACAGCCGCTTAAAAAAGGTCAGTTTACTCTTGTATTGCCTTTTTACATTCACACGATTCATCCACTGTTTTTTTCTCCTTCCTCCAAGCCCACACCATCTGTCACACAGGGGTTTAAGTGTTACCGCAGTAGCGACCGGCATCTCACTGGTGGTGGGAGTACACGCAGGGTCACAAGATCACCAATATCCAGATTTACTTAAGCTGTATTTTCTGTTTTAATCGTGTCTGCCAACAGCTCTGTCTTTGTGAATCCGCATGATCCGAGGCTGTCCCCGTACGTGCATGTGCAGCTCCGAGGCTTGCTCATGCTTGTATGGAGATAGATGATTCACCGGTGTTGTTTTGTGGCTCAAACAAACCATTTTAGCGGAACGTGTAGAGATATCCTGTAACTCGCATAAAAAGAGGACTAGTTAGTAAATAAAGCCCTAAACAGACCTTTAACATTCCTTCACGGACATGTGCAGCATTTCTGTGATTTCCATGAATCAATTAGCCCTTTGGAGCACAAACACGGGGAGGATCTTCCTCCCAGGTGATAGCCTATCTGTGTGATAACACACCCAGCAATCTAAGCGTGACCCGGTGACACATTTCCAGTGATTGAAGCTAAATGTGTTGACCTCTCGGTGGTTTACCGGTAGTAATAGTAGAAATGTCCGCCAGCAGGGACGGCGGCGGGGGGAGGTGTGCAGGGATGGGGGAAGGGGGAAGGGAGTCCGTCACTTGCGGTAGTGAATCCATAGTTCTACATGGTGCTGCAAAGTAGGGTGGGCTGAATAGATCAACCAACTTCTGTATATAGAACGGACAAATCTGCATTCCATCCATGCAGTAAAACACGGAAATGAAAAGGTGGTTGCATCAATTTGTACGTGTAGCAATGTTTTCCTAACGGTTTGTCATGCAACTACCTGGCAGATTAGTGTTTACGCAATAAACAGCTGACTTTCTGTAACCAGTTAACAGTCATGTTGACATCACTCTTCCACTCTTGCTAAACACTCGTTTGTGACTTGCACTAGGTGGAAATTGCACAAAAACAGCTGCTACTTCACTTTTGTCGTTCTCTCTTCCAGAAGCCGATCTGATTGTACTTTTATGTGACACCTTGCTTTGGAATCCTGGGAAATAAAGGGGAAATGTGTAGTGTTGTGTCAACATGTCTAGAGGCTTTTTCTGGTGAAGCGCATTGAATTACTGAACTACAAACCTTTGCCTGTGAACTATAGTTTAGGTTTTATGGTACTATCCTGAATGGGGGGGGGGGGGTGCTGGCAGCTGATACACTATCCCACCCTGCAGACCCACCATTGCTCCTGACCTTTTTGGATTGTTCGCATTCCTCTTAATGACACGAAACCCAGCGTTAGATGCTCGGTGCAACTGATAATCTGCACTCCGCCTTTCAAAAAGTCACCGCCTCCACTTAAGAAGTAAAAAAAACACTTGGAACAGCTCAGCAGAAACGGTTGACACACTTTACAGGCAGGGGACACACAAACAGCTGCCCCCTGAGGGTGAATTAAAGTCTGGGTCCAATTTTGTCCTCATTCAATTCCCCAAATTAAGAGAGTTAGTCAAAGTTAATCAACAGGGGGCCTAATTCTGATGTGGCTGGGGTTTACACAAAATGACAGCATAGCTAATCCTCTTTCCGCAGTCGTCCCATTGAATTAGGCGGCACAGACGGGCTGAACGGACTCCAAAAATCTACCTAATCTGATGTTGCATGTGGCTCTGTAATATTGATGAAGCCTAGTTGTATTGGATAAGTCGGAGCTACCTGCAGAACAATATAGCTGATGGGTGTGGAGGGAAGCAGTTTAAAAGTCATGCAGGAATTTCTTGACTTGCTGGCCTCGGGGCATGGTTTTCGCCTGAGAGCCACCTCTAAGTGCCTTGTTGTTGTTCCATCCTGTCTCTCTCCGGTAATAATGGAGGGAACACAGAACAACTCCCTTTTGAACTCCTCAGCAGTGTTCTGGAGAGCGCATCTTTTTTTTAACGCGGGTGTGACTGATTGGCCTTGAAACATTCAAGAAAAGATCCACGCTGGTAAAACTCAGCAGGTTTTGTGTTTAGCTCAAAAAGTGCCATTGACGCGCAGCTTTAATGCAGAATCACAGAAACAAGGGTCACATTGAGACTCTCCTCCTATTGTCTCGCTACATATTTGTCATTTTACTTTTCACACATGCTGACAAAAGCAGGTTCTCGTGCCACCTAATCTGCGCACAAAGTTGTTTTGCTGAGGGCCGGTTCATGTTGTCATCATTATTTAGTTTGAGACTCATTAAAACCACAAGTATAAGAAAAACAACAGTATTTTCATTACACTGACAAACTTCTGCACTCTGTCCCTGACTTGTTTGTGATGGTTGAAGGCTTTCTAGGAGATAAATGGTGTTGATAACGGAGACTAAGGCCTTTTTTTGAAGGACTTTGTTTCAAGGCTGTAAAATAAGGATTCATGTTGTTTGAGACTGAACGTCCGACTGCAAACCCTGCAGGGGGAAAGGCCATGAGACAATAACCGGTTTCCAAAGTGAGAGGTTGCAACTTGTCTGATTCTTGCTGGTTCGACACAATTCTTCCCAAAGACCGTCGTTTAGTATCACAAGCCGCCTGCTTTTACATCACCTGCTTTGACTTCAGCTATTAATTAAGTTGTGAAATAATTAAGACTCAGGAGAGTCACGGTTCTTAAATACCTCCCGTTCCTCCTACATGTGTGTCTGCCTGCCAAACTAGCTGATGCAGTCTGGGTCTCTGAAACTGAAAGTGCATGAAAAGGCCCCACCTCAACCTGATGTCAAACATCTCAGATCTTTCTGTAAATGTTTGTCACGTACAATCATTGTACAGGATTCACTATTACACAGCCATATCACTGCACAAGCTTTTCTTCCCTCGGCTGTAAGCTTCCCCGACCACTTGAACCGTCTCACCTATTTTTTTTTTTTATGTAACACCATCAAAGACGCGGTTTGGTTTGACCCTCTGCTGCTTCACATAGACCCTCGTTAGATCTCAAAGGAGAGAGGATGCGACAAAACAAACAGTTCTACAGAGCAGAACATGTGTCAATGCTGGAGGTTGTAACCTAAACAGGAAATGCCAGCCACACCTTTAAAGATGCATTTAAACTGCGAGCGCCTGTGAGAGAGCACAGAAGACAATGTATGGCCTCCGGAGTTCACTCCTGGGGACGGAGGCTTTTCAGGAACGCGCCACGAACAAAAAATACACGAGGGGGGAAGCGGGTCATTTTCATTCCCGGGTTTAAAAATATCCTCAAGAATGGAAAAAGCTAACACCTGAAGTCAATCTCCTGGAAGCCGTTTCCATAAACAGTTGAGAGATCCACTTGATGTTTACCGCTCAGTCATGTGGCAGCCTGATTGATGTCAAAAATGGCAACAACTTTGAAGTTTGTTTCTCTCATGACCACAATGAAAAGCCTCGGTGTAATCACTCCAAATGAAACGGTTGTCTTTCTACAAGAACTGACCTTTACCTGCCTTTGTCCCGTGGATGCTAACGCCGCAGATATGGCGTGTCTAATTACTTGCTGTCGTGTAGTCTAACTAGTGCACAGACCGATTCGTGCCTGGACTTGCTGAGGTCAGGGACTGTGTTCTGTTTTAACTCAGATTTTCTGCCTGTACTGACGGGTTTTCAGCTTCCCTCTGGGTTTCAGGATTCTTTCTAGATCCTTGCAGAAAGTGCCAAAAGGTGTTTCTTTTTGTTTCTTAGTTCCTCAATCTGAAATCTGACGGTGTGTTCTTCTGTTTTGTTCACAGGAATTGACTTTGGCAGAAAACAGTCGAGTGTTTGAAGCGTGGAAGAATCCACCTCCACCTGTTTACATGGAGTATTACTTCTTCAATGTGACCAATCCAGAGGTGTTCCTGGCAGGCGGGAAGGCAGCTGTCCAACAGATTGGACCCTACACTTACAGGTAATATTGTGATGGAGTCCTAGATCAAAACATTGTGGGCGTACGCCCACATGAATGTTAGAGCTCTCCAACCCAGTCCAAAGTCTGGAGGGTTGTCTTCCTCAGACACACCTAAATTCAAATGAATGGCTTGCTCTCGGGTTTCTGCAGAGCTCTGATGACTCACTCATTTGAATCACTGTGTTAGAGTAGGGAGACATCTAAAACATCCAAGGCACCGGCTCCTCTGGGCCGGGGTTGGAGAACTCTGCTGTACATACTGATAGGAAAAGTAAGCACCTATTGAAGGAGAGTCATCCTGCATCCGGGATCGTGTTTGCTCTTCTGACATGAACTCAAAACAAACGACATCTGGACCAGCTGACAGACGTTTTCTCTCTCTCACCCTTTCCCCTACCAGAGAATACAGGCCAAGGGAAAATATAACTTTCCTGGAGAACGGCACCAAGGTTTACGCCCTCAACCCCAAAACGTTTGTGTTTGTGCCAGAGAAGTCAGCTGGCAACCCTGAGGTAGACCTCATCAGGACTGTCAACATCCCGTTTGTGGTAAGACAATCCTGCCTTTACAGAGTAACGTGTCATACTGTCGCTGCTGCATATTTTTCCCACAATTAATCATTCTTCCTCTTGCACTCCAAGCTATTGTCCTGTAAGTTTTATTGTGACAATTGGGTACATTGTCAGATGAGGTCAACATAAGCACGCCTTTAATTTACCTACAGCTCTTCCAACCAGAGTGGAAGTTACCCATCCTTTGCCCTTCTCCTTTTGAACTCCCTGGCTTTTCTTCCCCAGGCGATTATGAATGAGCTGAACTCCTACTCCTTCTTCCTGCGAATGCTGGTCTCCATGTACATGAAGAACCTGGGCGTCGATCTGTTCATGACCCGCACTGTCCACGAGGTTCTGTGGGGCTTCAAAGACCCTCTTCTCACCCAGGTTCACACCATGAAGCCTGAGGTGGATGAGTACTTTGGGCTGATGTGGAAGGTGAGCTGAACTGTCCGTAGATCTTGCTGAACCTTTTTTTTTTTTTTTAAAAAACAATGAAGTTATATTGTTTTATTGCATGTGCTGGTTGGTACTGAACAGCAGACAAGAGGAAACTGTTAGAGAAGTGAGATAGTTGGGCGTGCTGACGGAAGTTTCTTGCACTTCCTTTTAATACGTAGCGCATCGTCTGCAATTTGTCACATGCAGTGACACCAGCTGTGTGACCCTCAACTATTGTCTCCATCAGCTGATCAATTAGTAATCCCCAGTCTCTCAGGTCACAACAGTTCATATAAAAACGTCCCACCAGACTTTTACACAACAATAAAAAGCACCGAGGATCAAGTCAATAAACACAAAGCAGTGTTTCATTCAGTTTCCCTGCTTGTTGGCGTGGAGACATAAACACATTTGCTTCCTCGGTGCCTCCTACCCACTTGTTCACCGCAGCAGCTGTGTCTGAACCTTGTGTCTCGTCTTCTGCTTTTTCACAGAAAAATGGAACCCATGAAGGGGAGTTTGTGTTCCACACCGGCGAGGAGAACTACTTGGATTACGGCAAGATCGACACGTGGAACGGCCTGAGGTAAACCACTCACTCCCGGCTGTTTCCAGCGGCTCTGATAGTTTTTTCCTGCTCATATCAAACACTTCCTTGACGGCACGTCCAGCTTCCTCCCAGTCATCATACTCCAACATCCACTCTGTTGCACAACTTGTATTCGAGTCCAGAGGAGAAAGCCTTTGCTCCCTGGGTTTTTGGGTAGAACACGATTGCAAAATGTATGTTTGAGCACCTGAAGTGACTTTGCCCTCTGAATGTAATCAGTATCAGAATGTAGGTTAAAGTGGTAGAGGAACTGTTCACATCCTTCATTTGAGTGAAAGTACGAAAGTACAAATGATGTTACAAGTAGTGCAGTACTCCACCCGCCAACACACCAACAGAAATAAAACCACCAGTGTCCAATTATTCTCACTAATGACGGAAGAGGCCGCAGTTGCTAAGAAAAACTGTGTTATGCTGCTTTAATTTATTTGTTGGAATCCAAAGACACATCAGGTTGAAGCTCCAGTGTTTTGTTTTGTTTTTACTGTTGAGTATTTGGCTGCTCCCCAACTCTGGCTGCAGGTCGAGGCAGCTGCACAAACATTTAATAGTCCTGTTTTTTTTCTTTTCTATCAACAGAGAGATGTCATGGTGGTCCTCCAATCAGAGCAACATGATCAACGGCACGGACGGCGCCGTCTTCCACCCTCTGATTAACAGGAAAGAGTTGCTTTACATCTTCGCCGCCGATCTATGCAGGTGAGATTCTGATAAGGCCGGTGATGAACTCAAAACACAGGTTGGGTGTTTGTTGGGTTAAGAGGTGGTTCTGGTTGTATGTGGGAGGCTTTATTACCTCGTAAACGTTTGCTCTGAAATCATTTATTGATCTATTGGCAATACTTTAAAGGCTTTGTGACTTTCTGTCTGTAGGTCTATCCACTTGGCCTACGTGTCAGACGTGGAGGTTAAAGGCATCCAGGCTTACCGCTTCGCACCCCCTCGTGACGTGCTCATGAGCCCCAAAGAAAACCCCACCAACGAGGGCTTCTGTGTTCCAGCTGGAGACTGTCTTGGCACCGGGGTGCTTAAAGTCAGCGTTTGTCGTGAAGGTAGGTGCACCGCACTCTTCCCCTCCACCCTCACCCCTTCAGTTGCCAAAGCGCCTGACCCAGTTACCCACCACTTCACTTTGATGTCCCCAAATCAGACATAGCCCCCCCCCCTCGCTCGTACCCCTGAAAATGTCCTCCCAGTCAGCAGCCTGGTATCTGACATTTCCCACTGTTCGGGCACGCCAGATTTGACTCAATACACGGTTCAATGATTAACTGTGCTGACTGTGTGTGGTGGCTGTTGAAGTCTTTTACAGCGATCATTGAGTGGAGTGTGATTGCCCTGATAAGACAATGACTGGACTCACACAAAGATATTATAGTGTCACAGAAAGACACGCCCCTGGACTCTGTCTGGATTACTTCCATATACTTTTTCTTTATGTGATGTTATGACAGATTTTTTTTTATTCATAAAACTGCATCAAAGTCGTCCGATTGGCTGTTCGTCGGCTCCTCTGACTCACACGAGGCAAACGTACCTGATTGGAAGGGTCTCAGCGATGCTTCATTAAGAGCCAATCACGGCCGAGCTCTGATGTCACATGCTCACTGGTGTGACTCTGACGCTGCTTAGAGTAGAAAAGAGCTTAAACTGCAGAGGACAAATCGAATTGTGACCTCAGATGTTTTACATTAATGGGAGAAATGTAGAAGTTGTTGCGTAAAGGAGTTGATATAATTGTTACTTTAATCCTCAGCTCATCTGCTTTTAAAAATGTTTATTTTCCCAACATTTTAGGATTTCTTTTGATGGATTCCTATATTTCTAACACATTGTGTTTGAATTTGACCAAGTGATACATAAACAACATAAATAGCACCCAGACTTGTATCCCTGCTGTTGCTTTATCTTTTAAATAAAATGTAGATCTGTGTGCTGGGAAATAAAGAACAATTGAACGATTACATAAATGATTAAAACCCTTTTTAAATCAGACGATAACAAAACAAAGGCCAAACCTTTTCTTAGTTCGGTGTTGTGGGTCTCATGATGTGAGTATTCCAGAGATCCCGACTCCAGCTGTGCTCAAGGCAAATGAATGTAAAGCTGCGTACACACAAGAAGAGACTAACAGTGAGGTGGCAACCAGAAGACCGTGAAGTGTCAGTGAAATTCTGCGACTTGTAGCGATGACAGGCGGAATAATAGCTGGTGACAGGAAGCGGGCAGATAGCAAATTAAACTAATCTCAACTCTGAGTGACACGATCGCGGTAACAGAGGGGTTACCTCGGCAACGAACACAGAATAGTTTGTCATCAAACTCGAGTCAAATTCTACATTTCTACTCCGTATTCAGATGGAGTTGTTTGGTGCCTCAGCAGCGCTCTTGTCTTTACAGCGTCAGCGTATCATTGTTTTGACTCAAGACAACTTACATTCTTCCGCTATCTTCTGCTGTATATCAATTATAGATACGCAGCTACTCGACTCAAAACACCATCTTATCTCACGTTTTTTTTCCTCTTATCTATCTCGAGCCCTTGTTGTTACTACTGAATGATTTCAGGGTTCGGCCGATGACTCATTGTCCTACTTGTTCCCTCAAGGCGCTCCCATCGTGGTGTCCTTCCCTCACTTTTATCAAGCGGACCCCAAGTACATCAACGCCGTTGATGGGCTGAACCCCAACAAGGAGGAGCATGAGACGTACCTCGACCTGCAGCCGGTATGTTTGATCCCCCAACAGATCAGAGGTGGAACCCTGCTCTGTTGCTCTATGATTTGTATCTAAATAGTTGTTTTGCTCATGATTTATATATATTTTTGAAACCAACTGTCCACGTATACACGCTATGTAGATGACAATAAAGGAAAATGTAAGGGAACTACATGATCTTTCATGTCATCAAATGAATAACATCTCTTTATCTTGCAGACCACAGGGGTTCCCATCCGGGCCTGCAAGAGAGCTCAGCTCAATATCATTTTGAAGCGAGTCCAAGGCTTCCCGTAAGTGTTTGTCTATTGAACTCTGACCCGCATCGCTATTGCCACACGGCTCCAATCTTGTTGAGCCAGGTGTCCTCGGTAACCCCCCCGTCTCTCTTCTCCGTCCTGCAGGAAAACCAAGCACCTCAACGAGACCATTTTCCCCATCATGTTCGTCAATGAGGTGAGAACCCTGCTCACTGACACTGACCTCATGACAGATGACCTGAAGTGAACTGAAAATCACTAACTTCTCTCTCAACACCCAGACGGCCACTATTGATGATGAGTCAGCAAATCAGATGAGGACTCTGCTCCTGATCGTGACTGTTGTGTCCAACTTCCCCTTGATCATCGTGGGCTTGGGCATCATCCTGCTGCTGGTTCTCGTCGTCTTGTTCTGTCGAAACCGCCAGAAGAAGGTAGGAACGAGTGGCTCTGCACTAAACCGTAGAATTAATCCTCACTGTTACCACAATGTGACGAGTGTGTGCTGCCCACTGACATTAGCTCACAGTGTAAATGTGACCCAGACTGATGGTAGAAGTGACTAAATGTCACAGTAAACACTAGAGATTTGGAGTTCCTGTTTTTTTTGCCTCAGACTTGCTGCTACATGCATGATAACTAACATATTGCATGATCGCTACAAAGCAATGCCAGCATGAGACGTTTTTTTTCCCAATTCTGCATCAAATGTTTGTGTCTTGGTGAACGTTTTCTAACAAGTGGATGCATTCTTGATGATACAAAGAAACCAGCTTGTTCCCTTCTTTTGGTCGTTAGACAACTGAGGGCCAAAGTGCATTGAACTGCAAAAGTCCTGTACAATGATGCAAAGCATCTCTTATCAGTCCAGGATTGTTGATCTGCACCTCGGCCTCACCTAACCTCCCTCAGATTATTAAAGTTCAGGTCACTGGCTGTCCTCAAGCCTGCAGCTTGTCAAAGGAATAGTTTGACATTTAGGGAAATACAGTGATTGGGCCGAGCTTCACATGTAGCGAGCCGACATGAGCGCGGTGATCATCGTCTAACTGATGTCCCGCCCCTTTAACGTGCACACACAGACCTTAGCTGGACTGTTAGCTTAGCATTGAGGAAATGTTAAAAATGCTTAATTGCAATATGAAATGTTATATTAACCATGTTCTAATTTAAATTTTCTGTAACCCCCCCTTTTTTTCCTTTTCTGTTTTAGAATGAAGTAAAACGTATTGATTTTACTGAAGCTTTTCATTCTTTTACTGTAAGTCTTCATTTTTGCCTTGTTTGCTATTCTTCTTTTTTAATTTGTTATCCATCATCTCTGGTTATTATCATTTTGTAATTGCCTTTTTGGGTCACAATATTTCTTTGAGTTCTCACCTCACAGTGGAATTTTGGTAACATTAATGTACTTGTGGTGGTTTTTGTCGTTGACGTGTGCTATATTTAGATTGATGTGTTGTTACTGTGAACATTCCAGAACATTTCAGAACATTGACTGTTCTTCCATTCAATGTCGTATACATACAAGATGTTGTTTTTATTGAGCGCCCTGCCACTGCAGTGGTTTGTACTAACAGCCTCTATTCCTCCGTGTCCAGACGGCGAAAGACGAAACGGCCTACACTCAGGTCAGCGACAAGCCCGAAGAGTCGTCGGAAACGCCAGCCAGCCAGCCGACAAGGAACGGCTCCTACATCGCCATGTCTCCAGTGGAGGCTCAGAAGTGTTGATCGAGGGTCCCCTCCTCTAATCTAGAGCTCAGGAAGGGGGCTGAGGGAGCAGTGTAGGGGTGTTACATTACCACGGGTGGGGGGTTACACTTTTTCGCATATTTTGGGTGGTGGGGAGGATAGGGAAGGGGTGAAATACAAGCCCCAGTAAATGTGTAGTCAACAAAGACATTGCTCCGCTCACTGAGCCCTCTTATGGCTGTCTGTCCTCCTCCTCTACCTGCTGAGCACGACCCTCACGGCCTGCCGGACTGCAACACAACAAATCCCACACTTTCTTCCTCTCCGTCCTGGTTGGCTCCAAAGGTGAAGAGACTCTAGTTGGGGCGTGAACCAGGACAATGCCTTTTTTCCATAAAACGTCTGAAGGGAAAGCGGTAGCATAGGCGTCGCCGTCGCACACGGATGCATCACCTCCTGAGTGTCCAGCTAATTCAAGAGTGTTTTGTATTGAACGACGAGTGGGTGTTGTTGCAGTCTTGCTCTTTTCTCTCGTCAGTGTTGCGGGAGGAGAAAAACCTCCCGGCCAACGGTTTAGAAAGTAAACTGAATCTTGAGGACAGAAACTCCTGGGATCAGAGGATAGAATAGTTTTTCTAACAAAACTTGGCATATGCTTTTTGTAAAAAAAAAAGAAGAAAAAAGACCGAAAGAAAAAACGGACTGAGCCAAACTATTTATAGCAATTTTGCCTTTTTGCTAAGATGAATAAGTGCACGCAAACACACGACGTGGCACCCCAGTTAGTGAAAGTGTGTGTGCACCATCTTATACTTCAGTATCCTGTTCTGACGGACAGTGGGCAACTACTTTCCTTTACGCAGGTGCACCGTAGTCTAACACTTGGAATACTCGTGATTTTGACCCCTCCTCTCCTTTTCGTCAGCATCACCTTTTTCCGGAACCCGAGTTAAAAAAAACAACAAAAAAACAGACTCACTTACATATTAAAGTCTGCTTTAGTCAAGGTGATGACCAGCTAGCTGTGAAATTATTAGGTTTGCCACCTGTAGCTTGATAAAGTTGCACCTTTTTTTTTTCTTCTTAAGGCTTCATCTCTCATTCAAAAACCTAAAAGACGAGACACACCCACGGAACTTACGAGGGAGACTTGAACCTGCTTTCTGCCTTACAACGGTTCATTGTGTTCTTTAGGTTGGTCAAATAAGCTGCAAAATGTCTTGTTGTCATTACTGTAAATAAGTTGAGGGGAAATGTTGTGATACCTCTGACCAAATTCAGCAAGCAGTCCTCTGACGTGGCCTGAAAGACACTACGGTTGCTCCTGCACGTCTACACTGTTACTTAGACTAAGCACAATTTGGATTGCTTAAAACCCAGTCCTCAGAACAAAGGCTACCAGGTTCTTTTCCTACACATTTCCAGTCGGTCTGTGGAAGACGCTGTCAAGTGCCGTGAATATTAACAAAAAACAATTGGGTGTGAGCGTTAGAGGACCCCCCGTGCAGCACTCGCCACCGTGCAGTCGTTGGGTTTTGCCAAGAAGCTGCAGGCATTCAGGCAGCACTTGAATCACTGTTTGTCTTACGTTTCATGTTTTTACACTTTTTCTGTCCGCCGAACTCATCCTGTCCCATGTCGCCCCAACGGGACATGAATCCATGGCCATACAACTGTCAACAAGGGAGAATCCCCCCCCCCCCCTTGCACTTTGCCTGTAAATTGTCCTTTTTGTGTTTTTGTTATTTGTCCTAATCATTTCGGTGCAGGTGGTCCAAATGTACAGTTCATTTCACTGGTTTGTCCTGGCTAGTATTGGTGATGACGGATGCTGTGGTGCATCCAATGCTTCTGTGTTACTTACATTTCAAAACACGGAGTGTCTTCTTTTGATATACTTTTGTATTTGTTATTGCTGCTAGAAATTGCCATAACCTCTGGACTTGTATTTGTTTTCTGGGTGTTCACAGTAACGTGCTTCAGGTCGGGCCACAGAGGCTTTTGTTTTTTTTTCCAAGTCCACTTTTGACACCCAGCCACCTGAGCACAAGATACAAAGTCCAACTTTCGCTGCCATTTATTGGAATTAGCAGTTAAACATTTCACTTACCGCTCACTCTTTGATTCGCAGATGAGTTTACCATATATGTATGACTGGGGGGTTCTTGTGGGGTTGGCAGTTCGCTGCCCAAAGAAGGGTTAGATTTGTTCCAGAAGTCTTATCTGTCTGTGGCGGGATGTCCTTTAAATCAATTCACTGAAGGCCTTCTTTATTCCCCCTGCAGACACGCGACCTGAAGCCTTTGTGCTAACTGAGTCCATTAATATTCCACCTTTTACAGAAATCCTGACTTGAACCTGAAACAACCTTTTATGCAGAGAGTCGTGTGCTCGCACAGTATCTGTTCAAACACACACACCTGAGCCATCGCGCCTCTGCCGTCTCCTACTTTGACCTTTGAGTCTAATCACTCAAGCACATTGGCTCATCCCTGCTTTACCAAAGATAACCCACATAGATCTGCCCCGCCGCCATGTTTACTCTCCTCTGCGATAACGGCCGTGCCACAAACCGCTGCCGCCTACCTTTTTCTTTTTTTTACCTTTTTCTTTTCAATTGTGCCACCACTTATGTGAAGTATGTGCGACTGTGTTGTGTGAGTGTGGTGTGTGTATGTGCCTTTTTACATCGAGGCAGGAAGAAAGAGACGGAACACTCAGTAGCTTGATGGGTATTGTATATTTAATCACCCATCGTAACAGCATACAAAAGTAATCAATGCTCTCTGCGAGCAGAAACAAATCTCAGTATTATGTAAGACAAAGCAATACAGAGTTGTGTAAAATGAATTGTTTTCTAAAGGGGCTTCACAATATTTATGTATCTTTATGTTCTTTTGTTTTTTTTCTCTCCCTGAAATTGTGATCTTTAAGTTTCAGTTGTGTAGTTTTCTTTTCTTTTTCTTTTCTCTAGCGTGATTTAGTCATGTTGTAATATTCAGTTTGGGTCCAAGCACATTTTAATTTTTAATCTTTTTCTTTTCACCCTGAAAATACGGAAAAAAGAAAACGGTGCAGTGTTTCACCCTGCGATCGGTCTAGGCCTGTATTATGTCGGTAAGTGTGCTCATGAATGGTTAAACATTTCAGGTGTTTGTGGTGGATGATTATGAGAACCTGTGTTATATTGTATTTGTAAAAAAAAAAAAAAACTGGAGGGGGTTTATTGGAAGGCTGATTATCTTGATGACTGGGAAACGTGAAGCGAACATGCTGTGTAAACGATCTCGATGAATGAAGCCCTCCTGTCGGAGATGAGCACTAGTGCCATACCATCCTTTTTTTTATCTGTGTTCCTAAAACATTTTGCTCTTTGGTGTAACAACTGCATCTCCCCATGCAACGTCCTGAAGTCACTAACAGATGTTTCCTCCTGAGATATATGAATTTGTTTTGCTGCTGAAAATGACAATCCCCCTTTGTCATGTGAGGTGCAAAATGATTTCAAAGTAATATTCCTTTTTAGTTTTGATAATTTACACTGCACAGATGTTTCTACAGTGCTTTTGTAAACATTTCTAGTGTATTTGCAAAAAAATAAAAGTTGCAGCCAGCTGCAAAGTTCAAACAGCTTTCTTCTGTCTTCTGTCGTCGTCTTGTGGATTTTAAAAGGTTTGATTAAATCTGAGTTTAATACATTGAACATACGGTTAACGGATTGTTTTTAAAGCTACTTCACATCAGAGGTAAATATAGTATTTTTACTTGATTTAAATGTATCTAACTGCTAGTAACTTTAGGATTTATATTA
Organism: Macroramphosus scolopax; assembly: GCA_901007825.1. NCBI lineage: Eukaryota > Metazoa > Chordata > Actinopteri > Syngnathiformes > Centriscidae > Macroramphosus > Macroramphosus scolopax. The sequence continues at coordinate 23,654 of CAAKHC010018841.1, forward strand.
AAAGATCATTTTGAAATACCGACAGGCTTCTTGTTGGGATCATGTTTTATAACTGGGGCAAAGACTTCATTTCAAGACATAAGATGTTTTAATGTAAAACTTAACAGAAAGCAAATATTCATTAATCACATCCATGTTTGAAGCTTTGTCTTCTGTCACGTCTTCAGACTCCGGAATAACAACCCTTCCTGAGGACCGTCTCACTGTCCAGTTAAGTGTTTTATTTTGACGACCCTCATTTAGATTTTATTTATATAGCATCAGATCATAGCAGAAGTTATCTCAGAGTGCTTTTCAGTAAGACGACTTATGATACTTACAGAGACCTAAAGATTTGCACTTGGCACTGGTTGAGAAACTCCCTTTCCTGGGAAGAAACCTTGAAAAGAACCGGACTCAAAATGGGCTGCCAGCTGCCCATAAGGACTGCATAAGATGCACTAATGGGATGTGAATGTGTAGAGCGAGAGAGAGGTGAGGTCAGTTAAATGCATCATGGGAAGTCCCCCAGTAGTCTAGGCCTACAGCAGCAGAACTCAGGGATGGTTCAAGGCAAGCCTGGGCCAGGCCGAACTGTAAACCTTAGCAAGAAGAAAAGTTTAAATATACAGAGGGTGGAGGATGGTCCCACAGGGGGATCCTGACATCTAGAAACCAACAGCAAGTCTGAACTCTGGGATTGCAGCGCTCTAGTGGGGCAATAACGTACTATGAGCTCGTTGAAATATAATGGTGTCTGACCGTTCAGGGCTTTGGAGGTGAGAAGGATTCTGAATTCTTTCTCTAGGTGGAAAAACGCCTCCTTGTCACTGGATGTGCACAGTCCAGGATCACATCCTATCTCCCTGCTCAGATTAGGTCTCATGTCTGTCCAGACAATGGAACTCCTAACCAACGTCCCTCAGGGCTCTGTCCTGGAGCCCCTGCTATTCTCTCTACATACCAAATCCTGCGGCTATGTGATCTCTCACCGCACTACACATGGAACCTTCTTGAACTGAACCTCCGGACCCTTCTAAAAACATCTCATCATATGCCTCTTCAGCTGATGAAGACTGCGATGCACAGCTGGCTCACTGCTGCAAATTGTAAGTCACCAATTAATAACGTATTGTATTTCAATGTCATGAACTTTTTTAGTTCATGACATTAGTTTTTGTGTTGGGACTTTTAGGGATTCAATTCATCTTCCAACAGATTTCAATAAAAATTTCACATGTTTTAAAACTGTGACTAAACATTCAGTAGTAAGGCCTCTTTACGGGGCAAATATTGTTTGTACTTTCTTGTTTCTTCTGAACAAACAGACAAAGCTTAAAGACCAAACACTATTCGGTAGATTCTCCTCTTTGCACAAACTGCAGCGCAGCAGCTTCATATTTCATATTTATGGCGAGTTTTTCTTGTTTTTCTGGAAAATGTCAGGTCATATGTTTCCATTCATGTCAAACTCTAAAGCCCCGGCCGTACATAAGCATTACTTTTGTACACAACAGCGGCTTACTCGTGTCCTCGGGGCAGTTGACATTAGTGTTGTTTGAACTCAGTGTGGGTTTGTGCCCCGGAGTGGATTGTTGATGGTGTCGGCATGTCTGCACAAGGCTCCTCAGTGTTTCCTTTAAGTTTGCATTATCCACTGTTTTAGAAACTTTCAGTGAAGTTCTTGATTGCTGGAACAAGTCTGATCATGTGACTTTGGCGCTCATTTAAATGTTTCCCCTTAAAGATGTCATTGACCTTTATGTTATGTGTCTGTGCTGTTGTTGGCCCGGTACATTCTTGTGCATCAACTTCCACCCTTTGGCATTCTAGGTTTTTTGTCTTTTACGGGAATCATCTTCGGATTTGTCTCGACTGCCCCTTGAGGGATGAATTATGATGTTGAAGTGAACAAGACCAAACAGGAAAAAATCTCATGTGGACAGCGACAGTCGGTTCCTCGCACTTGTTGGTAACTAGAAACACAGGCCATTGTGAAACTTTAAGATAACTAATTCAAGACAGGAAGATTAATCTAATTACTGCAAATATTTATGGCAGCTGGATCACCCCAGACTCCACAAACAGAATCCGACTGTTTGAAAATATCTGATGATTCCCTGTAAGACTCTCCAGTAGACTAGAGCCAAATCTGTCAGGCGAAAGCATTGAGACGCTCCACTTGTCTTCATTCATCCCCGCAGAGCTGCAACAGATTAAAACCGCAAGACCACCTGCAAACAGTGAACAATAGCCCCCCTCCTCCCCGATAGTCTGGACAAACAACTGCCTTCCCCTTTGTCCCACTTGTCACAAGCGTGTCAGCCTTTCAGTTGGGAGCTGTGGCGGCAGGACGTCAAACACATTGTACTTTAAAAGATAGGACCGGATTAAAGGAGCATTTCCACATATATTGTACCATACACTTCTTCTCTTTTTTCACCCAGAGGATAAAATCAATGTCACTTTCGGACACTTTAGCTTAGCTTAGCATAAATACTGGAAACTTAAGGGAATTACTGACACCCATCAACCGGTGGGGGGCTGGAAAGTGTTAATGTATTTAATACATTGTTATTTACAAATTTATTAGTAATGTTCCTTTTTATTTTTCTTCACACACACTTCTACTTCATATCATTTAGTTCTGATGTAAAACAAAGAGTTAGATTCCCCAAACTACTGGACCGAAGTTTGTACAAACTGCAGCTGTGGACAGGATTTATTACAAAAGTATTTTCTGTACTTTGGGAGCTTAGTGGGATTATTCTGGGCAATTATTATCTTTTGAAATGAGTCATTTGTAAACTGGATTTATTCAGTTTACATCAGTTATTAGAAGCTGACAGCTGCCAGACTGAACTGATGTGTTGATGGTCTTTTGTGCCCCCTGCTGGTGACAATAACAACTGTTCATTTAATTGAGCCACATGAGCATCTGAAAGGAACAAGAACAATAAAACTAAATGAAGCATAAAATAGCAACTTATTTTAATAATTTACACAATTACTGTGTCGAGGGTTTCACCCTCAACACGTCATAAACATCCCTAAATATCAGACACAATCACATTCTACACACCTGACAGAGCGACGTATTTACAAGCAAAGTAATTTACATGGTCAGCTTTCTATCAAACAGGAGCATTATAATAACATTTAGTGTTTCACTTGAAGTTATTTACATGAAAAGAAAAAGAAAAGGGCAGATTTAACTGAGAAGGATGAAACGTGTTATCAGCATGGTTTACACAGGAACTGATATGGAACTGCTGATCTTCACACGTCCCAAAATCAAATGAATAAAAGCATGAGTTCTCTGTTCTGGACGAGTTCCGGGGGTCTGGTCCCCACTGAGGTGAGGTTGGACCCCCCCCCCCCCCCCCCCCCACCCCCCGCC
>CAAKHC010018841.1:27052-103662 GCA_901007825.1 Macroramphosus scolopax
GGGGGGGGGGGTTTGGCCCCCCCCCCCCCCCCATACTTTTGCTGGCAGTTGGCATCATCAGCACATACGTAACTTCATCTCTAGATGTTCAAGCGCTCCTACCGCTAAGGCACCAGCAACATTTAGTTGCAGTTAATTTGTGCATTCAACCCGTCCTCACGTGTGTCTATAAAGTCTGTAGATGCAGGAAAAGAGTAACGCCTGCAGAGGTTGAAGCAATAAGAACATAATCAGTGCTGATACAAAGCAGGAATATAATTAGTGCTACATAGTGCAAAGTCCACATCTTCTATGTGAGATCTTTACATTATAAATGGTCTTTCTCACACTGACTATTTGCACTTCCTAATGGCCCCAGGACGGACCTGTATGTCCTCTGTTCTACTCGCCGCCTCCACCTGCCTGAGGATTGCTTTTCTTTCTATTGTAAATGTTTACTTACTTACAACACTGACTCAGTGGGATAATAACATTGATATTCACTTAATGGACACACAGAGGATCCATTCACTTTGCCACATGGGTTATTTCACCCATCCTGTTTTTAAAAAAAATGAATGAAGTGAATATAAAATGCAAAAGCCCTCTATTAGTGTCCCTGGTATAAGTATTATAGAGTATAAGAATAAAGTGTTAATATGAAGCTTTTTTACTTCAGTTTGTGGTTTCTTGCACGTACAGTTTATCACTATTGATAACTTGATAAGAGAGAAAAACACAGTGTTTCAGGTGAGTTTCACCCACTTGTGAGTTAAACTGCTTCAACATGTGAAATGATCATCCACTGTGAAACCCCCTGAGCTCTGACCTCATCCTAATCCATCGTGATCCACACGGCTGTTGCTCAGCTGCGTCTTAAAGTGCGTCATCAAAGCAGCTTGCTGTGGTTACCCTCCCTGTCTGACTGGCAGGGAGAACCAGGTCACTCTCTGTCACTGCTCAGATGTTGGGGTCTCCCTCCATTAAGGTGAGGTCAGTCGCCGTGCCCATGAACATGCTGCGTCCTCGCTCCAGGCGACTCTTCTTGTCCGTGAGGCGGAATGCCTCCATGAACTCGTCGATGTCGATGCTGCCGTCCTGGTTGGTGTCAATGGTGATAGCCAGGTCGGCGATGGCCTCGTCGGTGATCGCCATCTTTAGGTAGACGCTGAGCAGCTTCCAGGTCTGTCGGAAGTCCTCGAAGGAGATGAAGCCTGCGGAGGTTAAAGAGGCATGACAGGAAAAAAGATGTTATAGATGGAGAGAATGAAAGGAGGTGGAGAAATGGAGGGAGAAATCACAAGAGATCAGGGATGATGGAAGCACCAGTAGATCGGTGGGCTAATCTTCATCCTTAGTGGAAGGATTCAGAAGTGCGTAACCTGCCGTGGCGTCCTGCACACTAAAGGAGGATTACGGAGGATGAACGTGGTTGTCATCACTGTGTACAATGCAAACAAATGACGAGGCCCTGAGACTCTGAGGACGACTGTCTCTCGTTAGACTGATATTCATTAGACTCTCCCCCTCTATCTCGAAGAAATGTCCTCCAGTGCAGCGGTATGGAATATCAACCTACACCTTATTAAGTGCTTGATATCATATGGCAAGAAATTATTCACATTTAGTCATCAGATCCTGTCTGATAGCAAGAGTACACTAAATTAACGGCATATTTTTGAAAAAATTTGGTGATTAGTCCATTTAAAAGATAAATATTTTTTAAACTGCCTTTTTTTTTTGAAAAAAGAAAAATGTTAAGAGAACAATTTTGATTCTTGGAGAGGGAACTACTTTATATGAAATGCTTTAAAAGATGCCAGGCGTGTGTTTAGAGGTTCCTAGTAAATCTTTTCTCGTGGTGAAGTATTGTACCTGAGTTGTCTGAGTCTACGATCCTGAAGATGGTCTCAAAAGTGGAGCGATGGCGGTACAAAGTCTCCAGCAGACTCTGGTCGATATGCTGCGTGAGGAAAATATTAAAAACAGTGAGACACTCGTATTTTCTTCTTATATATGAGACACTAATATTCTGTATCACTAGCTACAAGACACAGCGCTGTCTTGTCATTACATCCGTGTTGTGTCCTTTGATGGCGAGCTCGTTGAACCACTCGTGGTAGTTTATCAAGCCGTCGCTGGTCTTGGAGGGGACGAGCTGACTGCGAATAATCCTCCAGGGCAGGCCGAGGTGCATCACACCCTCCACTGCAGAGGCCCAGTCGCTCAGAGACACGAGGCCTAACGGAGGCAGAAGGTTCATGTTCATGCAGAGACTCCTACTGTCTGTAAGGATTCTTCATTACAAAGAGTTTCCAACATTTTAATCATGCGTTGTTTAGTTGCATGGCTTCAGGCCTGCTCGGACAGCGGACGCTCCAGAAGGCTTTCAAAGAACTTACTTTCTCAGTTTATCAACCCTGTGTGTGTTCAAATCGGAGCCTTGTAGGTTTATGATGTTGTTATCCGTGTTGATAGCCGACCAAATGAAACCGTGACATTAAATGACTTGGTTTTTTTCTGGGTTTTAACATTGTTGGAAACATGTGATGTGAATCATATGATTTCTTTCCACTACAAATCTGCAGATTCAGTTTGGGTTTGACTGCATTTCATGGAATCTCAACAGTTTCAGCTGAAGTTTCTGTGAAACTGTCGAATGTCCCGGGATGAACTTTAGGTTGCTGTTGTTCTGAACAAGGATTATGACGGTCTGTAAAACATACAAAGACATGAGCTCACGTTTCCTCCCGGCCAGACGTTGTCCTTTGAGAAATACCAGGGCCATAAAAGAACATGTGCAGTGTGTGATAGAGAAGTAGAACCTGATCCGCTGACGACTGAACTGCTTTGTGAAACTCACCTGTGTCTTCGCTGTCAAACTTTCTAAAGGCACAGATGAGGTCCGACTTGTGTGAGAACAGCTGCTCCCGCAGGACTTTGAGGGCGGAGCGCTCGGTTCGCCCCAAGCTGCAGACAAGACGGTTTATTGGAAATCATTAAAAGACAAATAAGCTGATATTTTTTGTTTTATATCTGTGAAGTTAATGTCTTTGTGGTTCTGGACTGGTGGTTTAACAGAGTAAGTTTTTCTCATATTTCATAGATGAGTTCATCCATCAATCATGACGGTGATCAACAGATGGATTGATGAGTGTTGCAGCACCTCTGTCTCACGGTGAGTTCTCTGGTCATGCTGCTGGCCTGGTACTGAATCACATAAGGCACGAGATCCGGGCCGAGCTTGACGTAGGCGCCTCTGTTGCTTCCCACGTCGTAGTAATTGGAGGCGGAGAAGAGGGTGAGGATCTACATGACATGGAAGATTTCTACTTGTGATACTGTTGCACTTTTTTGTACAAAATATCACCTTCATGATGGAATCAAGTAGTTTTATCTGATCATCATTTGCATGTTTGACAGGATGGGGAACCATTTTTCTCATTTTTCGTCATTTGTAATTAAAGAAACTGTATAAATCTGGGAGCTCACCTTCCGGTTGTGGCAGAACTCATAACCGTCTTGTTTACACTCGTGGGAGCGGATGAGGAGCTGCAGGTTGTGTTTGTTCAGAAAGTCCTCGGTGACATCGGGACCCCAGTAGCAGCCTCCGCCCCTCAGCTCGTTGGGAATGCAGCCGTCCTGGGCCATGGGGTCGCTCCACAGCAGGTCCACAATCTAGTGGCACACAGGAGTTTTAAAACTGCTGACTCAGAAATAATAGAAATAATACTTTTTTTGTATTATACTGCATTACTTTTATGCAGTTTAACTTTTAAATAGTAAGTATATCAATTGGCCTCTAAGTGTATATGTCGTGTCATGCTCATCACCTGTTTCCACTCCTCCTTGGCGCTGTCACTGCTGACAGAGTCAGTTGACCCAGACGGGGCCGCTTCATTTTCCGATTTGTTGATCCCAATGTTGTAGATAGAAACGGGGGTGATCTGCAGCTTGTTCTCATTGTTGACTTTGATCCGGTCGGAGAAGTTCTGCAGCGAGCGGTTCTGGAAGTCGTCGCGCATGCCGAAAGATTTAGGATACGTGAGGGAGGCCCGGCGTTGGAGGGACTTGCCGGACAAGTCTTCCTCAATGTCGGAGTCGATGGACAGCCCGCCTGGAACCTGATGTCTCTTCTTCGGAGGTCTCAGCGCTGACACGTACTGGAAAAAGCAGCAGATTGGAGACTGACTCATTGTGTTTGATCCAGAAGTTGTGAAAGAGTTTCACACATGTTTATTTCCCTCACTTTGTGTCTGTCCACTCTGGCAAGGAGGCTGAGGTCCGTGGTGTCAGAGATCCCTCCGTGGAGGACCAGAACCTTCTGGTCAATCACGGTCGCTAATGGCAACCAGCTGAATATCTTCTGCAGCAGCTTCAGGATCCGTTTTCCGTGCATCTGCATAGGAGCAGAAAGTGTCTTACTTCATCCAAGTGTTTCATGACAGTAGGTAACAGTGGAGAAGCTGCCACGCTGCATCTTAAATATATAAATGTTTTCTTTGCAGGTCTTTATTTGTCTATTTTTTACGTTTAATGGGTCACTAGGAGATATTGAGCTGGAGACTTGATGTGTAAGAAACTTAATCTGCTTCGGTAACTGGTGTTTCGTCGGAGCAGCCGAGGTTTCTTCTGTCCCTCTTTGAACCACCATGACCTCCCTGACTCACCAGAGGCTGAGACAGTCAGCTGTCCTGCATCATCTGATTTAATGACCTCAAATCCTTTTTACGGGGAAAGGAGGAGTGACTAGTATTGTATAAGGAGGATACTGATCTATACCAGGCTTATTGGCAGACATTTTAATTTGTCTGCTCCAAAGATAGCAGGGATAACGACACATTTTGGGTCTGTGCACTAGTGATTAACAGGGATGAGGAGTTAATTCAGAGCAGTAAACAAAAAACTAACATCAGGAACCAACCTTGTATTTGGTTAACACCTCCTTGGTGAAGCCGTACCTGTAGACGCCGGACAAAAGAAATAATAACTATTAGAAACTGATGAATATGTTAAAGAAAGACAAGCAGTGGAAATAACTCTTTGTCCTTTGCAGGATTTCAGCTCAAACATTTCTTCACTGTGTCTCAGGCAGATGTCTCTGAACTCTTTCTTACCTCAGATTGATTATATGGTCCTCGTGGTTCCCTCGGTTGAGGTGGAGTTCGCTGGGATAGACGAGCAGGAAAGAAAACAGAATGATGAGGATCTCGATGGAGTCTCTGCCCCGGTCCACAAAGTCTCCGTTGAACACGTAGGTCTTGTCCAAGGACGGCATGCCATTCTGTGATGGAAACAAAAGCAAGAGAAAGTAGTATTAAAGGGTCATTCTGTAATCCTGATGTAAACAACTGATCAGTCAATCCAGACAGAGCAAACACTGGTCCTGTGGATTTACACCAGGGCTCTGATATGTTGTAGATTTCCATTTTAAATAAGAAATTTGGGGCATTTGAAGAATTTCCTGAAGTTTAATCTGTAAAATAACATTCATAGATTGAAATATTATGTAATTGTGGCCCAGAGATATTTCAAGAGGTTCCAACCTTGTAGAAAATCAGCAGCAGGTCTTCCAGCTGTCCGTGCAAATCACCTGCAATGAAGAACAGACGCAAACCAACAGTTTATCACTAACAACAGAAAGGAAACAAGTCTTACTACAAGACTTACAACCTCTGCAAAATAAATTAGACAGTATTTTCTTTAAACTCACCACAAATTGTGATTTCTTTGCTGTTGTAGGTGGAGATGCGATTGATATTTGGCAACATCCGCAGCAGTTTCCACGTCTCCACGAGGAGCTGGAGGACGTAGCGCGAGTGCAGCTGCTACTGGGAGAGAGACTTGTTCAAGCTAAGAGGCCAACATGTTGACAAACAGCTGATAATTCATTTGTTCATGCATTTCTATCTTTCTTCATTCATATGACTAAAAGAACAAAATTTCCCAACATTCCCTTGACTTATATTATTTTATAGGAGCCAGTGAGGACTGTGCAGCCACCTTCTTGTTCCTGAATGCCTCCACCAGGCCGACTGCCTGCTCCACCGTCAGGGGGAAGGTGAGGTGAGGTCCTGAGTAGATCTCTGGCACCTCGATGTTCTTGTAGCAGAAGTGCCTCTCCCACTCTGCGTCCCGACACACATCGTTCTCCCTGAAGATGTGTGAGATCAAGTTTCCTGCAAGGTCAAAGTCAGAGGTCGCGTTTTCACAGACGGAAAGAATCCCAACATTTGAATCCAAACTCTCGAGCGATGTAGAAATCTTACGTTCATTGCTTGTTGGTGTGAAATTGTCCATGAGGTAGCCGAGGAAATTATAAAGCTTCACAGGGAAGAGAGATGGAAATGAGTTTTATCATCATGCTTTAGCAAACATGAGGCATCAAACTGGACTAGCTTGTTGCAGGTTCACACCTTTATCTGAGCCTGTTCTCCAGAGTATTCGATGGACTGGAAGATGTGCCAGGTGTACCTCCGCCTCGTCTCTGTGCGGGCTACATACTGACGGTACCATCGCTGGATCAGAACGGCAGCCTTTATAGCTGCAACAGAATGCACAGACAACAGACGATCAAAAACTATCAGAGCAGGTTTCATTTTCCTCGTATCTACAGATCTAAGTATGAATTCACATGTGTAACACGCAGTTACAGATCTACGTATTTACAGATTTGTTTGAATCTTCTCCTCCCTCTATAAGCTGCAACAGTCTCAAACTGAATATCCTGCTTCTGAAAAACATTTATTGAAGTAAACAGTATGTAGTTTGTGTACTTATACATACAAAGATAACATTTACTCGTATGACGTCTTTCTACTAAAGTTGGATTCTAACTCAGATCACAGTCATAGTTGGTTTTTCCTTTCCGTCAGACAACATCAGAGCAAACAAATGAGGACGGATGTGGCTTACTTGTGACAGCTGCATGCAGCAGAGCAGAAACAAGCAAAGAAAAACTGATTGATGATATATGAATGCAGCACATGCTTAGCAACAAATATAAGACAGACACAGGACACAGCTTCCTGAAGAGTGTTTTCAACATGTCTCACTGTGAAAAGCTACTTTTGAATGAAAGATTTAAAATGAATGATCGGAGGGAACAAAATAATGATGTTCACAGTCACAGCACAGCAGATATTAAGCATGTGGGACGGACATGGACGGGAAGGATGGGGTGTGTCAGGTGAGAGGATGAGATTCAGGTGTGTTGAATTAGTCTTGATTGATTGGGGAGTGAGATCAGGGAGTTTCTGATCTTAAGTTATAGTAATCTAAGTAAATTAACAGCAGAAGATCAACAAAACAAATCGTAGGAGATGCAACAGGACACGGCAAGAAAGTGAAATAACTAGTATTTTCTTATGCATGAGACAATTAAGTCAGAATATGATGGAAATACAAATTTTCTATGTATTTGATACATTGTTTGGTGTCTGTTTCTGTCCTTGAAACAAACCTGATTTGCTCAGGTGCACCTAGTTTAACAGGTAATCTGAAAACACCCCTCTGGTTCCGAAACGTACAACTATTACGTTCTAACACGCTGATTTAATTAATCTGAGGTTTATCTTTAAATGCTCCACAGGTGTTCGGAGTACTCTGGGGGATGGTTGGTTACCTTTTCCGGAGTGTTTGTGGAACTGGTTGGACTTTGTGACGCCACATCCCATGACTGTTCCTGTTTCCAAACACCAAACAAACCTCACATCAACATTAGTGCACCGTTATTTGTGTACCTGATTCATTTCATTAGAATTCACAAGTCACAAATCTGTGTATCATTACATTTGTAATACAGGTTCACAACCCTCCACAAACGTGGGCCTATTAGTGACTGCTTCATTCACAGAGTGAAAAGCTGAGTGTGGCTCAGCGGGAGCAGCGGGACGACGTTCGACTGCGTGCTGTGTTAATCTTGTTATCTGCTGGATGCCTCCTAACCTTTGTGACTGGCCTAAATCCTGCAGGCGAGGCCTGTCTGATTCTACGAAGGCTTACATTAAGCCACTCTATAAAAGAAGAAGGGAGGCAGGAAACACCTTCACAGCATGAAGTTGTTGAAATGGAAAGAAACAAATCGTTTCCTCGCTTTGGCCTACTTAAAGGAACAGATGGGCGGCTTTCGTCACACGAGGTGGCGTTTAGCACCGAGTCAATTTCATCCGATCAGGAAGCATTTTTGGAAGAAAACACTGTGTTGACGATAATAATAAATAATAAATAAATGTAACATTATATAATTATATAGATAATAACAATGATAATAGGAATAGCATTCATGGTACTCTCATTTCACAAATTCTGCAGAGACTGCAGAGGTACAACAAAATCCCTTGTGTAACTATTGGAACCAGAGTTAAGATGTTTCCTTCCTTTTCAACACCGGCAGTTACTATCCAGTCTGTAACTACTCCTCCGAGGTTCCACAGAATCTATTTATCTACTGACTCTAGGAAACCTTAATAGAATTTTTTTTTTTCAAGCAGTGGACAACTTACGTGGTCACCTTCTCTATCCAGTCACCTCTTCCCAAGTTGTACGGCCGTCGGTTCTCTGTTGCAGTGAGTATTTACGCAGACATTTGCTCTTTTTCATCCTCCACCAGTGCACCTGAATCAGACCAAAAACTGCAGGATGTCCATCAGATCGGTCATTCTTGGTAGAGGAATGACAGCCGCCCCAGAACGAAGACAGAAACTCACCACTGGTGCCTCATGTGTGCAGCAATACCCAGTACTGCTCGCCTCTAGGTAGAAGCTGGTTTAGTCCCTTGGTGTGCACAATCAAGCCACAAACCCACAAGTGGATTACTTCAGCTAATTGCTTGATGCGACTAGACTTGTCTTGACATAGGAAGGTGGCATAGTAGGGAGATAAGAATAGGTGTCAAGAAGGAGGCCGTCATCTGATTTTGATTTTGTCGTTGGAAGTGTCATTGCTTACAGGTGCTTGGTCCAGGACTGTGCGTGCATGTGTGGTCAGGAGTTTTTATTGAAGCACTAACACAAGCACAGGGACCGTTTGGTTTCAAATGAAATCCATCTGTTCGGCTGGAGTTTCCTATTTTATGGTTTGTTTTTGATCAATCACATAGTTTGTCTGATCTGAACTCAACCTAAAGTCATTTAACAATAATAATAACGTTAAATATATCCAAATAAGGGAATCCATGTCAGAAACACTGACGTTTCCCTGCCACAAGGGGTCACAAGATACATCAGGGATGATGAGAGGTGAGTAACAGGAAAGAAAACCTTAGAAAAACAGATTTCTGCTGTTTTCAAACTCCATTAAGATGTATTGCCAATTAGCACGCTGGTTGATTTTACATGACCAGGTCAAAATTTTGAATGGAAAAAAAAATATGGTAGCTGCTAAAAGGTTTTAAAGATAGATAAATAAATTATTAAGGATACTATATACAAGTGGTGTTTTGAAAAAGAAAGTTTGTTTCTGATTAATTGAAATGTCAACTATTCTAATAAGTCTAAAGTATATATTGTGTCTTCAGAAGCAATTTCAGACATTTAATTCCCGATTGATATAAAACGGGGAATAGCGAGCTATAATTAGAAAACACGTGTTAATTAACTTGATAAGTGACTACCACAATAAGCTAACTATTGACGACTGACTAGCTAACTAAACCGGCAGTTATGTATCACTGATGCTAATAGCGAATGCTTCGTTAGCTAATTACACGATAAGTTATATATTATGAGATGTCGCTTGTCAGCTTCGACATTTATCTGAGAGGATGAGCATATATACTTCCCTGTTTAGCAAAGATTAAATAGATTTTACACACACATTTAAAATAGTATAACTTGAAAATCGTTGCCTTACAAACACCCAGGAACGTTGCCGCTCTTGAACAACACTGGACGAGTGGCTGAAGGTGAGTTTTGTAATGTGTTATTTATACGGACGCGCACTGTATTCACTAAAGTAAAGCAAATTATCCCGTAAATATGACTTCCATATCCCATATTTTTTGACTCACTATGTCATAATAACGACAAACGATACAATATGTACCCGATACGGATGTCATATTCGGAGAGAACAGAGTGTTTAGTAAACGTCACTGAACAAGAGAAGCATGATGGCGTAAATTAGTCACTTTACAGTACTCGTCATTAGCACACCAAGGCTAATCGTTATTTCTTGTCACACTATATAATTAGTATGTCAGATTTAAATGTTTATTTATTAGCCTACATTCATTACTTGGAGTACGTTTTTAATGCTCGTAAAGAGGGAGGACATTTACTGTAAGCGCCATTTATAAGTTATAAGTTTTGATTTGATATTACATAGTATGAATATGTCTTATATGAAGGAATATATTTCAGTTAGATTTTGAGAGCTATAATTTATATTCCTGTGATCAATACCTACATTCAATTACTGTGATATGTTTGCCCTTAGACGGCTTCCGTATGTTTTGCCCTGTGAGGCTTCCGTAGTTAGACAGGAAGTGTTAAACTGTTACTGTGAAATTGAGTGAATAAACGAGTGACGGTGGAGCAACACGGTGTTTTACCGTTTCTGTACTCAACGCGTAAACCATCTCTTGTCGTCACTAGAATGTGGTTACAAAGTATAAGTTTACAAACCGAAGAAAATTAACCTGAAAGACTAAAGACTAAAGATAGCCACTACATTTAACGTCCAGCGGGTTGCCCCAGGTGTAATGACGAAATCGGTTCACCGATTAAATTGTGTCCCCAACCTGGTCGACATGCGCAATTGGGATTAGGATGGTTAGGATGTAGATGGCATAACCAGGTGGGGTTGGAGTATTGTAGTGTTTAAGGTTCTGGCGACAGGTTGGGGTTAGGGATAAGGGTTCCGAACAATTTCGGGTAAGGGGGAGAGACGTATCCACCGGGCAACAGAATTCGATACAACACCTATAATAGCTTGGAGAGTGATGAGGATGGAATCCTGCAGTTCTCTCACTTAAAACCATCGTTATATCAGTGACTGGATCAGCTTCAGCTAATAACACCATTTACAACAGTCTGAAGATAAGGAAATTGAATAGAAATTGGATTTAACAGCAACAAAATTATATACAGAAATTGATCAAATGGAAAAAATAGGAATAACCAAACATTTTCGTACAATAAAGCATATGACTGCTTGTTAATTTAGTGTGGCATAAATCCCATTAAGTACAGGAAGCAGTACATTTGCAGAATGATTGTATAACTTTCCTAACCAAACCCCAGTTTAGCCTCCAGTTTAGCATCTGACTAAAATGCTCATCATCCTCCACGGCTGCAGAAATAATCCTTTGTACCCGGCTACACGAAGGGCACAGAGTGTGTGTTGTCTTTGGCTCATTAAATTTAGGATTTCATCTGTCTTATGAACTGGGACCAACTTGAGTATGTTTTTCATGAATTCAACACTGAATGTCTGAAGGCAGTTTAACTGATACGTTCCAGATAAATGTTCTACTCCATCCGTCAATCAAGTCTCGTGCTTAAAGGCTAATCTGACTGATATTTCAAATTTTTTACATACCGAAGAGTTCAAGTCATGGCTGGAAAATCTGATTTCATTCGGCAATGAAATATAGATTTCTTAACCGCTGGGTTTACAAGGACGTAAACAAAACTTCAACAACATTAATTCTTTTGTAGTGTTTGTCTGCGGGCTAAAATACAAGTTAATCATTTTGAGGATAGTGGCATGTAATCATAGATAATCTACACCGATATTGTGATGGTGGCTTTGGAAATTCAGTGTCACTTATGAATCCTTTTAAATGTCTCTTCATCCAGTTAGACACTTGCAGCACTGCAGTGATCCCAGCCGACAGCACCGTGGAGGAAAAGATGTAATGTCAGATCTTGTGAGAATGTGTAGCTGAGACCGACACGGATCTCCAACAGTTTGTTGTTGAGTTATACTCAGTGTAATTCTGTTGACTGACTGGCACTCTTAGAGCGTAAATAAATGCTGTTTTTCTAGCTAAGTTAAACGAATCTTCCCCAACATTCAAGGTTTCTTCCCTGGCCCTTGATGCACTCCTCCAATAAATTCTGTGAAAACCGTCCCAGTAGTTTTTGTGTTATCCTGCCTGCAAACCAACACAGGCAAAATCATAACCACCTTGGACGAGTTTATTAAAATAAAATATCAATTGCAGCCCTATTATGTACTTTAGTGGGAGGCGACACCCACAAAGAAAGTCTGTTACATAAATTATTCAACCTTTTTAGATAACTACATCTGAAAATGTCATAAGACAGTCCTAAATTCCTGTTAGGGCTGTCTTTATTGGACCATAATAATCATTTTTTACACTTCAACTTGAGTAACAGGAAGGGACCTCCCCTCGTGTGGTTTGAGAGGGCAGAGCTTACAGCACTTTCTCCACGGATCACTGTGCACATCAGTGTTCTGCGGCCTCGACTGAAATCTGTGTGTCTCATCAGAGTCTGAGGATGAAGATCGCTGTACTGGGAGCCACTGGGCAGACCGGACAGTATCTGGTGAACCAGGCGCTGCAGCAGGGTCACACGGTCACCGCCATCGTCAGGAACCCGGACAAACTCACCGTGCAACATGACAAACTCAAGGTAATAAGCGTCGACTTAATGTGCTCGTCCTATTGTGCTGCACGCCTTTAAGTTCAACTGCTACTCCCTGAATGATGGGTCAAAGTTCACAGTTGTTGCATCACATCATGACTGTTTTAGTGTGTTTCAATAAAGATTATGAGAGGAAAAACCTAAAGGAATCTTTATGTTGCAGAACAGCAAGTTTATTATCTTTATTATCTCTCTCCAAGAGAAGTCATGAGATTTTGTTGGATCCTGTGACTTCGGTCCACAGTGATTAACGAAGATGGAAATGTGTCTCTTACCAAATTGAATAATCAGATTTAATTTTCGGAGGTTGATTAAATTTGTCCTCCTCACAGCAAATCCGCATCCTCTGATATTTATTAAAAGTATTTATTACCGTACTTTTCGGACTATAAGCCGCTACTTTTTACCGCATTTTTCGACCCTGCTGCTTATATAACGGTGCGCTAATCTACGGATTTTTACCGCTAACGGCCGATCGGGGAAATCCCAAATCTATGGATTTTACTGGTTACAGTCCTCCGGAGGCGGAAAACAGCGCTAAAGTAAAAGTGGAACCGCGAGTGGTACGAGAGACAGAACGACAGCGAGACAGACGGTCATTACGAGAGCGAGACAGTTTGTGAGACATCGTCATTATGGAAAATAACCGTAGAAATGCATCTGATGCAGCTTTTAAATTGAAGGCATCAATCTGGCAGTAGATCGCTGCCGGTACGTGGCTGGGAGCCACCGTTTAAGTTAGAAAGTTTAAAAGTTTGTGTGTCTGAAACGCTATGTGATACAGTCCAGTTTACACAGCATAGTACATGTTCTGTAGCTACTATTGCTAAATGGTAACAGTTGAAGACGTTAATAACGGCTTATAGTCCGGTGCGGCTTATAGTGCGAAAAGTACGGTACATGAAGGTCATCAGATGTATTTGTGTCTCCTCTCTGCTCCCAGGTGGTAGAAGCGAATATTTTCTCAGCAGACAGTCTGAAGTCTCATTTCAAAGGACAGGATGTGATCATGTCCTGCCTCGGCTTCCCGACCTCCTTCTTCTCCGGTGTGACGGGATACACCCTCTCGATGAAAGCTATGATCAGCGCCATGCGAGAGGTCCGTGTCAACAGGATCATCACCATGACCTCCTGGTACACTGACCGTAAGTCCAGTGCAAATGAAATGCTTCAAATTATCCAACATTGTATACAGTCTCTGAGGGGGGTGAAAGCAAACAACAGGGAAGAGCTCTTTAATTTGGTTGCAGAAAGAGGATTATTTCTTTCTTTGGCGTTGTGAGAACCTTCATGAAGTGAGGTGTATTTACACTGATGATATGTGATGACGTATATGATTGTTTCAGTTGTGACTTCTAATACAAGAGTGGGCTGTTGGCCCTGGTGGAGGTCTGCACCAGTTTGAATTAATTTGTTGATCAATAATCAATTTAAAATTGGATCTCCGCCCTTCTTTCGATTTATGAGTTGATTTTGGAAGATTGAGAATATTTATGAGTTATGTAATACAAGTCCATAAAATGAGAATTACCCAGAAACCGCAGCCATCTCCTTGCCCTCGGATCATCTCTAGTTGATTTCTGTTATATAATAGTTTAATTTCACGGTGTTCTTCTGTTTCCCTGTCAGCCAACTCTGGAACTGAGTCACCGTATCTCATCCGCTTCCTGCTGCTGCCGATGATCCGCAGCGTCCTCACCAACATGTTTGAGATGGAGCAGTTTCTGCAAAAGATCCAGGACATCAACTGGACCGTTGTCCGCCCGCCGGGTCTGAAGAACCTGCCTGCCTCAGGTACGAGCAGCGGAAACAAACCCAAACACATTTCAATCGAGAAAGGCTCAGGAATCAACGAGCCAGTTTGACTGTGGGCGCGGGAGTGTGTCAGCAGGAACAGCTGGAGTTCTATCAGACAAGAGTTTACAGAGCTCTTCTGCCAGAGGACCCGTTTGGTCATAGTGCAAGCTGATGAGCATGTGCCCTGACTTATTCTTAATGCAGTGTTTGTGTGAACTGCTTGTATTTAGTTGATGACATTCCTTTGCCTGATATCACAGGAAGTATGCAGGCATACTGTGTGTGTGGCTTTCACCAGCCGGACGACCAGATTAAAGGGATGTTGCAGGTCCACTGGAAGATGCCTCTGACTCCTCATTGATTCTGTCTGTGTCCTCTGCAGCTGAAGAGTTCCTGACCAGCGAGGGCTACTTTGTGCCCGACGGCGATGGTCACCCTGCCGGCAGCGCAGTGGGAAGAGGAGACGTGGCTCGTTTCATGCTCTCTCTGCTCAACAGAAACGCCTGGGTGAAGAAGGGAGTTGCCGTCACTACCAAATGAGAGATTAGTCAATGTTGTTGTTCTGTCACCTGTTTTGTTCTTACTTGGAGTGTGAAAACTGGCATGTTCTTAACCTTCATATCGATATGTTGAACATCTTAGTGTTTTTGCTCTGTTCGTTGTCTCTCCATCATCTCGTGAGGTAAACGTCTCTGTTCAGCCGCTAAATGCTCCCCTATGTTCACCAGCTAGTGGCTAACTGTTTCTCTTTGCTGCATTGGTGCTGAGTTTTGTAGCAGATTATCCACAGTAACAGTGACACTACTTCTGAAAATACTTGAGTGCCAAAAATCTCAAACGCCGGCAAACGAGTGTGTCAAAAGCTGAAAATAAACCACAAACTTTCTACAAGGCCAGATCCCACTAAGAGTATGTGACAAAATCAGTTTGCTTTCCATTTGGATGAACAGACACTTTTGTGCGAATGGGTTTAATGGTTTAAATGCCTCAATTAACTAATGAATGTCTTTATGTTCTCTTTGAACGTCTCATAAATATTCATGCTATTTAATTCTGTGTGTATTTCTACTCTGCCAACTATTGATGACTCCAGGAGGGTGCAGTCACAAGCCACACACAGTTGTAGTACATCATGTCAGTCACATGAGGGCAGTGTTGAACAGCAACTATGTCCTTTGTTCATGTCACTACTAAAACATCTCAGAATGAAAGAGACTCTTCACAGACGATGTAGCTCAGAGTACTTATATTAGTACTTCATATAAACAAATGTACTGTATCATTTCTGAAAAATAAACAGGTCACTAATGATCATTTGTGTGCAGAATGAAAGCAGGAAGTGGGGATCTCTGTTTTTTGGATGCCATTTTTGAAATTCCAGCAATCCCATATATTGATTTATTCTTCTTCAGAGACGGCTGAAATACCGCACGTCTGTCAACGATTTATCTCTGACGTCAAGGATACAATATCCTCCTCACAGTGCAAATGACCTCTTCACCTACACAGGAAAATATCTTTGTTGCACTGGCGTGGCTCCTGCTGGTTTTACAAGGTTCAAATATCATTGAACAAAGTGTTCAGATAAGATTGTATGTAATCTTTGATGTGTAAAATCAGACTTCCCCTTAAAAGCGTGGTGAACACTAAATTGCACAGTACAGTTAATAAAACATGATACTATATACACTGTAACAGGTGCTTTGCTTGTATTCCAGCCATTTGCTAGATTCAAATCCTCTTTGTCTCATTTAAAAATGGTGAAGACGATAAGTTAAACGTCAAAACCTTTCTTGTTGCGTGCCAACTACAAAAGATCAGAGATTAATGATCGTGATGTGAAGGATCTAGATCACGTGTCTGGCAATATTATGTCATAAAATGCAATTCAATATGTTGGTAGTTTTGACTTTTCTATCAGCTTTAATCAAACCAGAAGATTTTTGAGCCAAATAACAAGAAGAGCAAAGTCGTCTGGAGATTTTTGTCCGCCTGTGATGTGTAATTATTCATGCACAGTAATGGGAAGTAGCTGGTATGACACTGTGCAAAACAAATGGCTGTTTTATATTTTTATAAAGGTCATCACTGAGTTGTGAAGCAATGTTAGAAACAAGTTTCCTCACAGTGAACTAGAGTACAGTGAGAACGTCTGTGCAAACCTTCCACATGTTGACATCAATTATCTGGGTGAAGTGTTGACAATAGAACATCTATCATCATTGCACGCAGAGAGACATGATTGTCTCACTTTGTATAACTAACCCATTTTCATTTATGTCCACCATAGTGACAGGTTTGCTTTAAAGGTCCTAAGTCGGCCAGCGGGTGAAGAATCCTGCTCACCCAGTTGGTTCCCGTCTGTAAACAGAGATGATTGTGTTGATGTGCAATCATGGAATCCGATAGTGTCATTGTTGGAACACTTTGTAAACCAGTCTGCTGCTTGTTTGCCCTGCAGAAGCAATGTGAAACAGTCTTAAAACAGCTTTTAAAGCCCTGATCGATAAGATGTTCAGATAGAACATTCCTCTGCCTGAACTGGGGCATTTCTGCACACAACAACATTCTAGTTTCATCCGACAACTTGTCCTCAAATGAGAATTGACAGAACTAATCATCCAAGAATGCAATCTGATATGTGGCTCTGTCTGGGTAGGTGACGTGAGGAGGCTTTCAGGTATGCTAAACAAACAAGGATCTGCAGAGACGACAGCCTCATTAATAGGTCAGACACTTAGATCAAATACGGAATAAGTCAAGGGTGGACTGTTAAAACAATAAATCCTGAATAGGAGCTGTGGTTGAAAGTTTTCATGTTCTCTGCCTTCATTACGAGTGATTACACCCGAACCTGTTGCTCTCCTATTTTCTTAAGTGACCCTCGTCTTGATGATCTTTTGGTTAATGGGGTATTCAATAATTCAAGAGTTAAAGTGAAGCCGGAGTTCTCAAACTAATCTTCTTGAAGCATGTATAAGTAGTTTTATGATAAAACAGGAGCATAGAAGTAGTTCAAACTATTTTCTACAGTAAAATAACAGAAGACATTTCTCCAAATCACTCGATTTTTATTGACAATTTTGATGGAACATCCATCACAAAATAAAACATTTGAATGTTTCTCAAACTGTACATGGAGAAGCCCTGACAAAGCAGTAAAGGTGTGCTTTACAATTTGCTCATGATTTTAGGAGACTTTTATTAATCTTTCTAAATATCAGAAAACTTTACACGGACACATTCGAACAGACCCTCCAATTTTAAGAAGGAATGTGCGCAAGTCTTTCAGACTGACCACCAGCTGAAAGATAATTAATTCTGTATAAATCATAAAAAGATTCTGCTCCTTCAAAATAAAATACATTTATGTGCCAATTTATTAGGTACACCTAGATAAACCAACATTAAATCCTTCTTGAGGAAGACAATGTTCAGTTTTTATTCATCTGTTCGGGAGAGGTGATTTATTTCAATAGGTCGACAAAATATTAGGAACAGCTGGTGCAGTTCAACAGCAACACAAATTATAGCCTGCCTCCGAAATGGACATTAAAATAAATCCAACACCTCTCTGAAACAGATTCATTAAAAACTTATAATCCTCATGAAGGGAGGGTTGCTGGAATACTGCATTAGCTTTATTTAGGTGTACCTAATAAATTGGACAGTGATTGACAAAGACAATTGATCATATTCTTGCAATCCGCAGCCACTGAAAAGTCGACTTCCCTAAATGAATCCAATGTGAGCCACAACTGACCAGCGACTGGCTTACAGCTGGCTCTTCTACTTCCTAGTGCTGCCGTGGTGCTGCAGAAGTACACTGTGCGTGCATTAATGGCAAGGTTTGGCTAGGATTGGATGGTTAATTCACAAAAAGTGCACAGTAACACTGTATGTACATTACCAGCTTAAATATTGATTCAGAAAAAAACAAATACAGCTTCCGGACAACTTGACATATTAAAAACTTAGCAGCACAAACCAGATTTCTTCCTGACCAAGAGGCTTAATTATAATCCTCCTTTGCACTTTAAACAAAAAGTCAACATTAAGATTGATTCACTTCTGAACAGGATGTGTGGGCTCAATCCAAAGTGTCTTTCTTCAGTACTGTTCTACAGCCGACTGTTTTTATGTGGCCACTACATATATTTCATTGATTTTCTCCTCGTACATCTTCACAACAATAGGCCTCCTCAGCTTCATGGTGGGTCCTACACAGACAAAGAGGAGAGGCGGGTTAATTCTATCTAAATCTAATCCGAAGTTTCGGCGTCTGCAGACCAACAGCAACACAGTGACAACATCTGATCTGATTTATAAAATGCTTCGGGGGACAAGATTTTGTGGAATGTTGCCTGGCATGCAACACAGTCACAAGTCTTGTCCTATTATCTTGATCAAGCTGATTAAACTAAGGTGTGGCAGCTGTAGAGAATACTACCCTAAATACTTACAGAGAACTTTGCTCCAGTTTTTGAACTTTGCTCCAGAGGCCCGTAAAAGAAAACCAAATCAAAACGAAACTAGATGAACTCACCGAGCTCTCCTCCACCGACGGAGAAATCCTTTTCCAGCACGACCCACTTTTGGATCTTCTGGGCGTTGGACGTTGCCTTGGCATTGACACGCTCAATGCCCTCCTGAATGGCCTCGTAGATAGCCGGCTCCTTATTGGCTACGATCTCTGAAACCTTGGTTGCTGTGACGCCACGCTGCCGGCAGAACTCCAGAGCCTCAGGACTCAGCTCGTCTGTGGGATCGCCGTTGTCGTCCACTACACACTGTGGAAACACGAAGGGGGGGTCATGTGTGTGTTTGTATTATTTATTTAGTGTCTGTGACAGTAGGAGCTGGCACTCAGTTACTTTGAGCGTGAGCAGCATGGAGAGGAACTTGAGTCTGTCTCCGAGCAGCATGGCGTTGCTGATGATCGACGTTTCGGCCTTCACTGCGTCCTCGATGGGCACAGGAGGGATGTTCTCTCCCCCGGCGGTGATGATCAGCTCTGTGCAAAAGACAGTTGCAAAAGCATGTTAATTGCATAATTGCTTATGAAGCAGATTGGGGAAGAGCACATGACATCACAGTCCATGGAAGTCACTGCAGTTACAACCACGGAAAGACGAGTGTTAGCGACTAGCTTGAACGCCACAAAAACACAGAAAAATACATCTAAAACTGGAAAGAGCTGTTGTGTGATTGACTGCAAAAGAGACAATAGATGCTGTATAATGTGATTACAGGAAAACCCTGGTCACCATCAACGTCCTGTTTCTTGAAATGGATCATCCAGTCTAAATGAGGAAGAGATGACGCAGGTCGAATGGCTAACTACCTCAGAGCTTTATGTAAGTATGTGTTGTAAACTTCGCTAATGACCATAGCAATGAGTATTTAAAAATGTTTGACGAGCAATAAAAAGTGTTATCTGAACAATACATTTGCTTAGGTGGAAAAACAAATTGACACATTGCTATGATGACTGTTAGCTGCTAATGTTAGCATGCTATAGATTAGCCTATGGCGCGTTTATCAAACCGGTAATGTTACAAAATGTGAAAAAATGTGTTTCAATATTCTTGTTTTTTAAGGTTCAGTGTTCCTGCAAGTGTTAGCTTGAGTGATTCATTGTAATTGTATGTGTGTGAGCTGCTTAAATATGTACACAGGGTTAAATTGGGTGAGTGACAGCCACAGAGATTCCTGGTTCATGATCAGCACTTAAATTAAAGAAGAGGAAAAAAGCTCAGTGTTTGCCAACTTAAAAAAAGGTATGGGTATGAAAAGTATGTGGAAAACTTAGTGTTCCAACACTAACATCATGGAGCTCTGCGATTAAATGGAGCTGGACAAACTGCCCTGACAATGTTTGTGTCAACTCATCTGAAATGTGAAAGCAGATACTTTGCTGGCAGGAAAGCTGCAAACGAATCATTTTCACTGTTGACGCAATGTCCCAGATACTCGCACTACCGTCGCCGACAAACAGCGTCTCAGAGGCCATCATCAAACAGTCCAACAGCACCAACATGTGCTGAAGGTGCTGAACTCCTCCATTGAAACCATTATAACCTTCTCGTTCAATTGTTGGTTCCAGTCTCGAACAATCCAAAACATCAAAGGCCATCCCCTCCAGCTCCGGTCCCTGATGGCACTGCATGATCAGCTAAAGCTCTGAGAAGTCAACTCCATCCTACGTGACACGCCCATGTTCTAAACAGAGCCTAGAAAACAACCTTCATATATGAGGTGTCCAGGCACCGCCTCCCACAACACTGGAGCTGTAATGGACAGCGCTCACCTTTAATCCTTCCTGTGATGTACATGAAGTCGTTCTGATCGAACCTTCCCAGGTCTCCAGAGCGCAACCAGCCGTCCTGGTCAAGAGCCTCCTCGGTTTTGTCCGGCATGTTCAGGTAGCCCATGAACACGTTCCGACCCCAGAAACAGATCTCTCCGCTCCCGTCTTTGTCTGGTTTGTCCAGCTTCACCTTGCAGCCTGACATCACCTTCCCACAGCTGGGCAGACAGATCAAAGTTCATTAACAGCATGGTACCAAAAGCTGCATGCTGCATGTACAACTGATTGTCATTATTCAGTTACACTCTCACATCTATGACGACATCTCATGTGTGCTGCTGACCTTGTGATGCAGTAATCGCTGGTGGTGGAGACGGTGTGTGGACCTGAGCTTTCACTCATGCCGTATAGTTCCATCACAGGCATGTTGAGGCTCATGAAATACTCCAGAGTGTCTTTGGTGACTGGTGCGGCACCTGTAAAGCAAATCTTGCAGCGATCCAAGCCCAGAAGAGCACGCACCTTCTTGAAGACCAGATTGTTAGCCAGCATGAAGCCCCAGGGTACCTGATTCTCCCTGTAACCCAGAACAGATGGAAGGAAAACTGTTGATTTTTCTCTGGCGCCACTGTTGAAAATATTTCTGATGAGATCTTTGATGAGATCAGAAGATGAGCAGCACGCCATGTTAGTGGTGACATTATGTGAGCAAGCTCATGGTGTTGATTCACAAACTGGATCACACGGATATTGTTATCCGCAGCGATTCACTGTCCCAACAATGGACAGTGAATCGCTGCTGCTTTTGTGACAAACATCCCTTTGTCTCACCCGGTCATGGCACTGTAGTTGTACTGCAGGCCGACGGACTTGGCCCAGTCTGCCACCCTTTTCTTAAATGGGGATGCCTTGGCACCAGCTTCTTTCATTTTCTCCTGCATCTTCTCCCACACGCGAGGAACTCCCAGGAAAGCCGTTGGACACACCTCTTTCAGTGTTGGTACTAGGGAGCCCTGGGAAAAAACGACCGGGAAATGTCAAAAAGGGAAAACTTTATAGACAATTCCATTTGTACAACATGAGGCGCCCGAACCTTAAGAGCATCTGGATCTGCAAAGTAGACGGTCCCAGCAAACCTCATGCAGATCCAAATGTCGATGACTTGTGCTGCCACATGGCTGAGTGGCAGGTAACTGACCACCGACTCCTCCCCGTACGACAGATTCACCATGGTACCCCCTGTTTTAGCCGTCCATGTCAGCTGCACATGAGGAAAGAGGACATCATCAGAGACCTTTGATATATTCTACTACTGTTTGTACTAGTACTAGTTGTTACTCACATTGTCGTGGCTCAACATGACACCTTTAGGGTTCCCTGTGGTTCCTGATGTATAGATGAGGGAACAGCACTGGTTGGCGCGGAGGCTGTTAATCACATCGTCCAGCCGCTCATCAGGCACATCCTCGCCCAGCTTCATGAAGTCTTCCCACTACAGACAAACGTAAACCATGCTAAGCTCAATCACAGCTGATAAATTACTCGCCGCTGTACACTGCAATCAGATGCTTTAATGTGAATACGTACTGTGTACAGGAACGGGGCCGTCTTCTCCAGCTTGCCTTTATATTGGACAATCGCTTTCAGAAGAGGCAGTTGATCTTTGAACTGTTGCAATAAAAGTCACATAACAACACTTGAAGGATACGTTTTGTTTTATCGTTGCAAAACTATTGACAGCCACAGCTAACAAGATCCGCAGTAATATAACTCGTCCTACCTGCAGGATTTTATCGAGCTGCTTCTGGTTCTCCACCACCAGGATGTTGGCCTCACAGTTAGCGGCCACGTACTGGCAAGCTTCAGCCGAGTTGGTGGTGTAAATGCCAGTCGCCAGGCCCCTGTGGTGCAAATTAAACATTGAGAATAAAGCTTCAGTGAATATTTAATGTGCACAATATACTAGAGGTGAATTAGTAAAGTAATAGATATTCATGATTGATCAGTCTGTGTAATATCTGATGATGGAATCACATCAGCATCTGCACTCAATAGGAATATTAGATTGGTCCTTTCCCCTCCTTTTCTTTTCCTGTGTGCATAGTCACTCACAAAAATACCTCCTTCCCAGTTTCAGTTTGTTACATGTGATCTTACCCAGCAAAGATGCAGCCGATGTCTGAGATGAACCACTCAGCAGAGTTGAATCCCAGAATCCCGACGCCGCGGTTCCGCTCCAGCCCCAACTAAAAAAAAAGGTAACATGTATTTTTAATGGTGCAGCGGCACAGAGCCTCCGTTACTCTTGACCTACATCACATCTTAAAAGCTGCTTCACGGGACACGGACGTGACATTGGAGAAGTAACAGGAGCTGTGGATTTCACACACCCAGGTGTTAGTTTTCAGCAAGCCGTTCTCACGACATGGAGACGACACGGCGACATGTTCATTTCTACACAAATTACTCAAACCAGGAGACAGGAATGACGGGTTATGCGTCCCTGCTTGTAGCTGTAGTGTTATATAGACAAACACTGCTGCAGTGAGAAGCTTTACACATAAACATTTGAGTTCTTTGTTTCTGTTCTTTAGCAGATTAGATTTTAAAGACGTGAGTCTGCGTATGTAGAAGTCTGAGAAAATTCACATCTTTGTCATGTTATATTAATAATAATTATGCAACTTGAATTGTTCCAATATAAAATACTAATAACATTTCCTTGATTGTTTCATTTCCTTGATTGTTCATCCAAAGTGAATGTAAACATCCTTAAATTCCTTTTCAGCTCCTAGTTAATGTTTCATTAAAGGCCAATGAACCGAACTGCAGAGTCGTGACAACATAAAACATGCCACTGTCAGAATACTTCCTGTTTGCACCAGTAATCCTGCTTCTTGTACAATGTAAACACATCAACGTGCGGAACAGATCAATCCGCTGACAAACCTTCAGGAAGCTTTTGGCTGCTGCTCGACACTCATCATAGTATTGCCTCCAGGTCAGGTAGACCCACTGTCCGTCTTCTTTGGAAGCCAAGGCTCTTTGATCCCCGTAGCTTTCCACCGTCTCCAGGAACATCTGGTGGATTGTGATGGGAGTCTCCGACGCCGGCCCTGAGCTCTCCATCCTCAGCCTGACCGCCATGTCTTTACTTGTGCTCCATAGCTGGTCGGCCGGGGCTAGAGTTGTCGTCCTGTTCTCCCTGATGGGAACCGCCTCTGGCTCCTCTGCAGGAGGACAACAGTTGCATTTACCCGCCATTAGTGAAAAGTTACACTCAGAAGACACTGAGACAGAGCTGAGAAGAGAAGTGGCATGTGCGACAGGAGTGCAGACATCTCTGGACTACCTCTGTGGGTGTGTTACACTCGCTGCATGACTTGGACAGGGGGAGTTTCTCCTGACACCCGAGAAGATCAAGACAGGTGAGGAATGTTAATGGCGACCTGCCAATCAGGTTTGGATGGAGGAAATCACTCAGCTCGCTTACATAACAGACCTCATTTATTTGATCGAGGGCATGAAAGGACACACGGAATTATGTTGATTTAGATTTCATGAATGTGATGAAAAAGATCTGATGACTTTGCTTTTTATCCTTTTTTTTTCTTATTGTATGAAACCATCTTTACTTTTCCAGCTATGATCTCTTTATTTCTTTTTTATCTTCAGTCTCACAAACATTCCCCGAATTCCTCTGCTCTTCCATTTGACTACATTTAGTGAGTGAATGTGACAAGTTTGTCAACTTTTAACCAAACTGGTTGAACAACTTTAGAGCGTCAGCATTTAATCTGCTGTTCTGGATCATTTCTGTTTACCTACTCAAGTTTGTGTTTGTCAGACCTTTCAGTTATTGACACTTGATGTCGGACTGTAATATTTTTACCGTAATTGAATTGAATTACTGCCTTGTAGTGAGTGTATATAAGTTGTCTCTCGATCACGTTATGTCATGTACGCTCATATGTCTGTAATGATTAAAAAAAAGAGGGAACAAAGGGCTGGGGAAGTAAGTTGTAATTTAAATAGTGAACTATGACCATTTTCTTTAATCCAACTGTCTGCACGTCGCCGTGCAAGCAGCTGTTGGGTTTGTGTGTTTGCTTTTCACACTTTTCTGTCGGCACCCAGCGGATTTGTCAGCTTTCCTAAACCCGTTTCCAGTGAGCTCTTTCTAATTGTTTGCACCATATTGTGTAGAATAATTACCTTTGAACTTGGTGTTGATGAAGCAGAACCATCAGGCTCTGATGTCAGTTCAAGAGTTCAATAGTATCTATCTGAAATGTGGAAGCTATTTATCAGTTATCAGATATTGACTTCCGTTGCTTTTATTGATTGTAAAATGTTTCAAAATAAAATAATCAATATATTTAAACTCTATGCTTTGTGTGTTATTACTTTGTTTGTGGAAAAGGTCTTTCCTAATGTTTTATATAGATATGCTGCTGGTTGTAAATGTATTGTTAACTCAGCTGTCAGCGGTTCCCAACCTATTTGACTTTCGACCTCATAAAGCTGTTGTTTTGTTAACAGGTTTCATGTTTGTACAGTAAACGTGATGCTGCAGCAGATTATACGATCTGAGTAGCTATTTTATCGCCCTGAGGAGTTACATCTCTTCCTCCTCACAAGAAAACAATAAAACCAAGTGGAAACAGAAACAACAACAAGGCCTTCTGAAGAGCTCTGACCTGCGCTGTGGACGATGCAAACATAATGCAGATCTCATCATATTAGATGGATCTGCCCCTGAACGTCATGTTTTTTTGCCCCACGCTGGTGTTTAACACCTGTCTGATAACCGTCCTGGTAGATTTTGTTTAATCCTGCAGACTGACTGACGGATGCAGGTGAAAATATAACACACCGTTATGAGAGAAGCAAACTTCTCGTGTGTCATTTAATTATTTCGGGTCAAGGAATGAATCCGATCAAATTAAGTTAAAGCAGTCTAATTTCAGAGTATTCTGCTATATGCTGATCAGGCTTTCAAAGTCCTGCTCATAGACACAGCTTGAAGAGGAGACAGGGATCGAGCCAATAACTCTCCAATTCCTGGATGGCCACACTCCCTCCTGAGCCACGTCATCCCAACACCCTCACCTGCTTTAGATCCTTCAGTCGCTTCCGATGGCTCAACGGACGGGTGGGTGGAGGGAATCTCCTGGTTCTGTAATGAGGTTCCAAGCTCCTGTGAAGGTGATTCAACTACGGCCCCGTTGGGAGTCACCCTGTCCCCAACTTTCTCCGACTCTGCAGCTGTGTCTTGGTTGATGACGAGAGTGGCGGGGGTTCCATCCTTCATGTGAGCGGAGACTGACAGAGTCTGCATCTTATTGGTAAGGATGCTGACAGAGACATTGAGAAGGCACAAATTAGAGCTCATAATCCCACATCAAGGACTAAATCATCATCACAATCCTGACATCCTACCTGTCAACATGACCATCCAGGGCCGTCACTCCGTTGCTCAGAGCACAATCTTTTTGGTCACTCATCTTGATTTTTGCTGGAAAACAGTGAGCATTAAGGACACATTAAACGTCCAGTGAGGACTCTTCACGCAGATGATTTCATCTATTATGAAACCGCATGGCTCGCTCATTTATACGAGACTGACACCTCCAAAGTCATTGCAACAGGCTCCATGCCAGTGACAACCAACCAGGAACAGCAGTGGGCTTCATGTCGAAACTTTGACTTGTCTGCCAGAAATTGTTGGGACATCCAGCAAGCACTATTTATACTCTTTCCTTTCGGATGTTAATCAATTTTGGCCTAAAAATCCCTCTTTGTGCAGAATATTATGCATTTAACTCGCTCAATTCCTATCCAAGCATTACAGGTTGAATAAATGATTGTCCAGAATTAACGAGCCTCACTGATGCCATGACAGCGAAACAATGCCATCTAATGTTTATATTGTGCAACACTGGAAACATTCCCCACTTTTATAACTTTTTATCACTCAACATACCCGATGATTTCAAGATAACTAACTTTACCACAACTATGACTTAGTGACACCACTAGTTTAAGATCTGCGGACGTCAGCGCACCCTCAGTGCGACATCTTGATAAATCTGGTGAAGATTCTTCTTGAGCAAAGTTCAACTTACAAAAAGACAGTGGGGCAATAATAAGTGTCAAAAGTCAAAGTCACGGTTATGCAAATATCAACCAAAGTGCATTTTACAGAGCAGAAGAAATAGATTTCAGTGTCGTTACTGACTTGATGTCAGATTACTAAATTACTAAATTTAAATTACCCAGAGTGGAGACCTTTAGAAATAAAATTTAATTGATCAAAAATCCAAACTGAAGAAGATGTAAAACTCACATGGGAAAAGCTGAAAATCCAGATCAGTGTGTAAAGATATGTCCCAGGAAACTCAAACTCGCTGCTGTTTAAATAGCTTTCAGCTAGAAGCAAAGGTTGTAGACGACTGTCTGTTGACTAAACAATTGAAGTTAAAGGAGACTGTTAAATTCAAACAGGGTCTTTGTGCGATCCCCGCAGTCATGTGTCTGGCTCAAAGTACTTGCCATACATTTCCCAGAGGCTGTTGAATTCAGAGTGCTCCTGTCATCATGTTGTAGACTCATACAGTCTTCATGGTGCTGTTTTTAATTCTCAAAATTAGACTTTGAAATTCATTGATCATGCTCTACAAGTAAAGAACAGAACTCTAAAATGTCAATGAACAAAGATGTTCTGTGTCCAGCTCGGTGTGGAAAAAAACCTCACACAGGACATTCAGCTCATTTATGATGACACATAATCAGCAGATCAAATGTGAGCTGAAACAGGCATCAAAAAAGACAAAATGAAAACGTACATGGCAGCCTACCTCCTCCAGGACCGGAGCTGAATGGCATCAACTTGACCAGAGCAGGCAGGTGAAGGATGGACTGAGATGAACTAGGTGGAGCTGCTCTACTGTTGCCCCCCGCAGGTAAATATCAGCCTATAAGAGACTTGAGAGTAGGCATGCCAAGTTCCCCTCCTCCTGGTCTACACTTACACAACCCACCTGCTGCTGAGGCCAAACCAACCAGTTAAAGATCCACCAACAAACGTGACCAAAGGTTATGGCACGACCAGGTGAAGAAGACCTGAAACCCGACACACAGTCTGTGTTTATATTAAAAATCAGCTGGCCGGTGTTGATATTGGTTGAAGTCCAGCGGGTTATTACAAATTTTTTATTATCCGCAATTGACTTTTGAGGTGATTATCGAGCATGACGAGGCCTGTCGGACTGATAATGAGAACTAGATAAGTTTTCTCAAGTTTATGAGTGCAGACGAGACTTTGACCCATAAATATTGCGCAACAGTTGATTAGCACATCCAGCAAAAAAAAATTCAGAATTGGCAAATTATCGTATTTGATGTAATTTCTTTTAAGTCACGTTGAAATAGCCAAAATTGGTATAAATGGTTTGGTCAGTGAGAGATTCTTCTGTCAGTGGACTTCTTATGTCTCAGTGATAAAGGATGTGTGTCCTCCGTCTATCTGAGCTGCACACAGTGAAACTGACAGATTCGTCTCTACATTGACTTTTCACGGATGGCAGAGAATATTTCCTTTAAGTAAATATGGGGTAAAGTTCAACCCAGCTCTGTAATGACCAACAGTAACCTTCCTCGAAGGCACTAAGGTCACTGAATCATACCACCCGCTCACACCACATCCGTCTCCAGCCATGCTGCTTCGATCGGGGGCATGTCTGTGTGAATGATTAGTGAGGGGGGCTCGTCGCTGCCAGCATGGCTGATGCATTTCTTTGTAAAACATTTGTAGACACGATTCAACCGTAATTACATTTAAATATTGTAATAAATCCTAAAAAAAAGTTTTATATGATTAATTCACAAAATATTCCAATATTCCTTAGACAGCTTTTATTAACTTGAAATATTCAGATAAAAACTTTCGACCGATGTTTGAGAACTGAGGATTGACATTTTATGTGAGGAAGTCTGCTGCTAAAAATGTCCTGATATTTCTTCATTTTTAATCGTTTGATTTTGTCACATTTATGTGTTGACAAGAATCTGATGCTCTTACTTTGACAAAATATGCCATTTCCTGTCCAATAATGTACAACAATAAAGCTTGTTGACTTCAGATTTCAATATAAATTGCATCTTTATTTGCAGTATCAAAGATAATCTGATACATTCATTCTTTACGTCCAGATAAACATATTTACACGAAGGAACATGAAAATAGACACACAAACACGCAAATAAAAGAAATTTATCCTGGTGGCCAAGACATCTGTCTCCCTCCTAAGACGTGGATGTGAAGGTGGTAAACAGACTGAGCGCCGTGCTTCCCATCGTTGATCACTAGTGACAGCAGAAATAAAAAAGAGTGTACATTTTAAAATAAATCACCATTTCTTCTTTTATTTATTAACCGACATGTTTGTATAATGTTAACCATATGTTACTTACCCACTCTGTATCCTTCAGTTAGAGATTCCTGCTTTGCCACATTTTTGGCGACAACCAACAAATGTCCTAACAACTTAAAAAAGGAAACGAAAGGTGCACACAACATTTGTTTATGGGCATGCTGATCGGGCACTGAGTGTATATACTGTTACAGTCTGCAACCCCAGTACAGGATCAGCAGGTTCACCAAAGGAATTGACTGACTTACCTCCACATCATCATCTTTGGCTTCACTTAATCTGGGAATTGGGATTCTTGGAATAACCAGGAAATGTACAGGGGCCTGAGGGCTGACATCCCTGAAAGCCAAGCACTGATAAACACAAACAAACACGTGTGAATTGTTGATTTGCACTTTTATCTCCATATAAACAAGCATGTATCTCTGGACTCCACTTGGAACAATACAAGTGAGCTAAGGTCAGCATGTTTACCTTATCATCTTCGTAAATAACATCTGCAGGGATGCTTTTGTCTAGTATTTTGGTGAAGATGGTTGGAGCAGGGGAGCCATACTTCTTGCTGGCTTCTTCCGCCAGCCGAACCTCGTCACTTTTGGTGCTCAGCGGTCTCTGTGTGTCAGTAGAACAGCGGAAAATAAGGGGAAGATAACTGCCTAGTTTAACGGGACAGAGGCTATGACGGGTCTGCTAGTGAGTATAGCTAGTGCTAGCGAGTATAGCTAGCATACAAACATACTGCAAACGACTCATATTGGCCTGCTACAGTGTATAGATAGAATACAAGTATATACCAGACAACTCATAAGGGGCTGTAAGGGAATCTATCTAACAAACAAACCAAACCTGTTGGTGGTGGGGCACTGCAGGTGTCCCACTGCCACCACCAGGGATCGTAGGACAGTCGTGCTCTGCGGCATTGACTGTAAATAAAATGTTTATGAGAACGACGAAAAAAACTGTTTTTGCTAAAAGAGCTACCTCGGCTCGGCAAACAAGTTGTAAACGGTTGAGGTGAGCCCTTCTGGTCACGATCAACTGTGTCCGTAAAACCTGACGGAAATTCATGGCTGGATACTAAGTTAGCTATTCCGAAATAAACATTACAACTGTGCAGTCGAACTCCAATACACCTAGCCAGAGACCGTTATGGAACAAGATGCATTTATTTCCTAGTTTGATGTCGCGTGAGTTTCTCAAGTGCCCCGCCCCTTTATGAGACTAACGGCACACCTAGGGCAGACGTGATTACAAGGACAGGTTATATGAAATTATTTTACCCTGTAGTCAACAAAGAAAATGTTGTAGTAAATATTTCAAAAGCCACATAGCGTACGAAGACTCACACAGTACTTGGGTTTTCGTTTTTAGGATAGACAAGTCAGAATAAATTGTACTCTGCTTCGGTAGCACATTCTCGCGACATCTCGGAACAGTTTCTCGCGACATGTAACATCATATCTCTTCTCTCATGGCGCCGAGCTGTTTATCTGTTCAGCGCAGTACTGTCTGTCGAGGTCGTCATACGACTGGATAAACAAATAAGGGCTTTAGACGTAAAGTAATATTTACTTTCATTCATCCACAGGAATTTCACAATACTTGTAAACGAGTTGGCGGTAGAGGCGAGCTGAAATGTAAAGCATTTCAAACCTTTGGCGCATCTTTAGTGTAGTATCTTCATTTTTCAGTATCTTTGGTAGAGTACAGGGGTCGCCTCAAGATCATTGACGTCCTCCCAAACTAACCAAATTATTAATCTTAGCTATATATATAGCAGTCATATTTGAGGTCGTCATGTGGTATGAAATGATGAGGAATTATTAACTTCATATTTTCCAGTTCGTGATTTGAATAAGTCAAACTTTTTAGTGTAATAACCACTTTCGTAATATTATATTTTGTGCAATAGGGGGCGATGTTGAGGAGACTGTGAGGTTTGTTTGCTTCAACCGAACTGAAGAACAAGTAGAAATCTGGAGAAACATGGCGACCCGCACAAGGCTGCCCTTGTGTTTCCCCAAAAACCTGCTTCTGTTAAGAAACCAGAAGCTTGTCCACACCGAAGCTGTGGCGAAGGAGCCCGCGTATCCCCCTGTCGTCCCTTCGCTCACGGCTAAAAGCAAAGCTGCCCGGCAACGGCAAGTTGAGGACCAGATACAAGTGATAAAAGCCGCTACCGTGCAGGAAAAGCTCAACCTCATCACTCGCATCCAGCGCGAGAAATTCGTGGTTTACCCGCAGACGTTCGCACTCAACGCAGACAAATGGTACCAGCACTTTACAAAGACCGCTTATATCCCCGGCCTGCCCGGGAGATTTAACCTGGACCCGGAACAGGCTACATCGGAGGAGAGCTCGCTGTCAGCCGCAGCGCAAACCGGGATAGAAGATGATGCGTTCGCGGAGATCCGGTCATTGGTGACCCGGGTGATTCTACATGAGCACTGGTACACGAAGAAGCCCAGGGTGTTCCTGTATAGGAAGCAGGAGCAGGTGGTGGGACCCTTTCTGAGGAACCTGGTGTCCGGACTCACTTACGGCCTTGTCAGATACAATCCGCTGCTGCAACTCTCCAGTCTGGGTAATAATTATTGAATTGGCAATAAACTGACTTGAGTCCACTTTGTCTCCCGAACAATCCCACGGGAGGGAAAAATTGAATGAACGAGCTGCAGCGAAGGAACTTAAAGCTGCATGTTGGTGATCATGGTGGTTAAATCAAACATCCCAACATGTTTTTGGACTCGTATCTTAAATGGAGTGAAGGCTGCTGGTTTCTTCAAGTTAATATAAGTCTGACAATTATCAATATGGAAATTGTTGACAGAATCTTAAATGACAGTTTGGATAAGAGATTAATTCATTAGTTAAAAAAACATTTACTAGTTCCAGCTTCTCAAATGTAAAAAAAAATCGATTTAAATTTGATTATCTGATTGTTAACTGTTTAAAAATGTCAGACATTGTGTTGACACCACCATGAAGACACCAGAAGTCTGCGACAGAATCAGTTCCTCCTGATGTTTGTCTCAGCTTTATAACCACCAGATAATTTCTTCAATCCTGATTGAAGTCCTCTGTTTTGTTTTCCTCCTCTGGCAGATTTTAACCCCAAAGTGAACTTTTATTGGAGGAGAGGGCAGAGGATCATCCCAAAGGGCCACAGGAGAGGTCGTCAAGAACCAACCAG
Source organism: Macroramphosus scolopax (assembly GCA_901007825.1). NCBI lineage: Eukaryota > Metazoa > Chordata > Actinopteri > Syngnathiformes > Centriscidae > Macroramphosus > Macroramphosus scolopax. The sequence continues at coordinate 59,381 of CAAKHC010018841.1, forward strand.
GTTCCAGATCGACGACCAACCGCACAGTCAGATTAGAGTTACTCAACAATTGCCTCAGGTAATCATGTTTATTAGAAAACACCGTTACACACAAAAGTGTCTTTATCCCATCTGCATGTTAATCATAGGAGAGATCTCTTTTCTTTCATCACAGCGAGTGCTGACAGGTTTAAAACAGATAATTGCAGAACGTTCTCTGCAGAAGCTGCAGTACTGCAAGATGTTGTAGCATGTCACAAAGCCTGTTTTCATTATTCTCCCGTCACTTTGATCCCACCTAGTTCACCCCAATGGAGGCCTCCTATGATGCCGACGTTCCTGAGATCACACTTGCTCCCAACCTGCTGCCTATGTTCAGAAGACAGTATGACAACCACATCTTCACAGGTAACACATCAGAACATGAGAATGTCCTCCTCTTATGCAGCATTTCACAGACGGCTTGTAAAACATCAAAGAACTGCAGAAAAGCTGGAACTTGTTCCGAACTCTGAAGTTACTATAATTTTTCCGTATTTCTCTGCAGCAGTTCATCAACGATCTTTATACCAATTAACTTCTTAGATTTAAAGGAATTGGAGAACACGTGTATTATTATTATTATTATTATTATTATTATTATTATTATTATTATCCTGAAGTAAAATCAAACTCCATCTTTCAGTTTTGCTCTGATTACATCAAATCTATCTTCATGTTAACTAGGTGCAAAGCTACCAGATCCAGCATGCTACGGACACACTCAGTTCCATGTGGTGCCGGACCGCTACCACAGGGACCGGATGGCCCGACAGCAGCAGTCTGACCAGGTGGAGGTCTTCCTGAGGGCCAACGCCCTCGCCAGTCTCTTTGCCTGGACAGGAGCTCAGGCCATGTACCAGGGTAAGTTCCAAATCTTCTCCAGCTACAGATTTACTGAGCATGTGAGAGATAGAACGTTTATATTTTAAGTCTTAAAGTGCTTAAGAGTACAATTGTTGCTCCATCAATATGGACAAACATCTAGGAAAGAAGAATAAGGTGGTTATACTTCTGTCTCACCTCCGTTTAGGTTTCTGGAACCACCAGGATGTCACCAGACCCTTCGTGTCCCAGGCTGTGATCACAGACGGACAGTTCTTCTCGTTCTTCTGCTACCAGCTCAACACGCTGGGTCTGTCAGTGGAGACGGACGCCAACAACCCCAGGAAAAACCTCCTGTGGGGCACAGAGAGCCTGCGCCTCTACGACAGCGTGCAGGACAGACAAGTGGTGGGTCTGAACGACAGCGTCATCAAGCTCCTGGTCCAGTTCCTCATGAACCAGCCGTAGAGTTTCTCTGTTCGCCTTCGCAAACTATCTTAGCGGACATTTCCCCGAGTCATCCAAAGATGCAAGAAAATACGGAGAGCAGACATGATGGAGCGGTTTGTATAAAATGTAATGTTCCTGGATTATTATTGTCCAGATTGTATTTATGCAGAAATAAAACAATGATTTTCAAATGCTTTCAAGTGCTTCCTACTTAAATGTGAACATTTACAAGCCCATCTGGTTTGTCTCATGAACTCCACTTCCTTCATTTACATCCGCTCAGTTCACAGGAAACCTTTGATATCAACCACAAACTGTTTCGTAAGTCGCTCCAAATGAAAGTTTCTGTATTCTACAGAGGTGCGTAAAAAAACTCTGACAACGATCGCATGGTTTAATCTCCTTGATTGATATTTTCACAAGTGGGTTGACAATGAATACAAAGGGACAAATGGGCTTTCTGACTACCTTGATACATAAACATGAAAGAAGACATCTACACAGATGATAGTGTGTGTTGTTATTGCGTCATGTGAGGCACACAGAACATCCAACTAATGCACAAGTAACCAAAGCCAATAAGAGTCAGTCAACACTGGACAAAAAACGTGATCCATTTGACGAGGACAAAGACGTGGGGACACGTGGGGACACAGAGCCAGACACATTTCAGTTGTTCTATAGGAAGTGAGGATATCACTGACGGAGGGTGCTTGTGATGTGGAACAAATGAATCATCGTTCAGTTGTAGTTATTGCGAGTTATTGTTTGATGATATTACATCTTGATGATAAATTCACAAAAAATAATTTGATATGGTTGGTTAAATATGGCTTTTAAGCTCCTTCCTTTGATAACAAGCTGCAACGATTGATGTCCTCAAATTTTACGCTGTCTCATTGAAGAGCTCTCCTCCAGGCCGTTACTTTCCCCGTGCGTCCTGACAAAGACACAAACATTAACACACAGTGAAGGGATGTAAAACAAAGTATCCTCAAAGACGTCAACACAACAATACTCACGAGTTGTTAAATTGGTCGGCGTCCATCCCGTCACCTGCGGATACGACAGACAAGCACACACAAGTTAGTTTACTGGACGCCAGTGGGATCGTTACTCTGTTATTTGGTCCCACAGGCACTAAACAGTTCAGCCAAGGTGGCAAACATTCAGTTTGAAAAACATCAGAATCCTCAAATACATAAATGAAAAAGGTATTTATTAGTTAGTTATTAGTATGTTGATCTTTAACCAAATCCCACACATTAAAGCTGTTCTATATATCCTCTTCCACTGTCAGTGACCTCGTACGTCTCTGCTCTACATCACACTACAGTTGAATTTGTCCTGACAAACAGTTTCCGGTATCCATTGACCACCTGCTGTGTTGTTCTTCTTGGAGTGATTCCTCTCGTACAGCAGGATGGCGGCGACCAGGATGATCACTTCCACCAGGATGGCGATGAAGGGCTTCAGAGGCTCAAGGAAGTTGATGATCTTGGAATGAGATTTCCAGATCGTTAAAGTGCAATAATTCCCTCTGAAATGTAACTTTAAAAAGTACCTAAACCAGCCTAAATGCAGTTCTTGCGTAGATGTGGTTCGCACAACTGACCTTCACCTCCACCTGGCTGATGGAGGTACCGATGGCGTACACTGCGCCGCAGTAAAAGAAACCGGAGTCGGCGTCCGACAGGTTGTACACCGTCAACTTGGTCTTCCTCTCGTCGATTTTGATCGCATATCGTTGAGGCTCGGCAGCAACATCGATCTGCTCCTAAAACAAAAGCAACATAAGACGTTATTGACAGAAGCCTTCGCCCCCTCACTTCCTGTTTATTGAGTGCTACTTCAGAGTTATAATAACATGAACCTTGGCAGAAGTCTTTGCTCACCGAGTCCCCCTCGAGTTACTTACGGTATTGAAAGGTCTTGAAAGTTAAAGTGACATAATATAGTGTCTGCTGAGCACCAGCGACCTCTGCTGGCACAAGCGACAATTACAGGATGCTAGCCTAATAATTCTGTTGATTTGTTGGTTGGGGAAGTACCGCACTACTTGTAACATTATTGAAAGGGAAAATAAAATTTTTTTTCCCACCTTGTCTGTGCCATTTCCTTTAAACCAGAGCCAGGTGATGGGCTTTGGTTTGGCATCCTCCATTTTACAAGCAACCACCACGTAATCTCCCACATAGCTGATTACCGGCTTGTCTCGCACCTCACCGATCTGTGGAGCTGAAAACAGGAGAAAACTGCATAAGGATGATAAAATGACACTTCATTCCCTCGATACATCTTCATGAAATCATTACTACGGTTGGTAGCAAGATGAATGTTGGTTTGGAGATGTGAAATCACTCGTGAAAGGATGTGATGTGTACCTGCCAAAATAAAGTTGACCTTTGCTTCATCTCCAAACACACACGAGTAACTTCCAAGATTTTCTTCACTGACGATGAGGAAGCTGTAAAGTAAATATACAAACCAAATGTGTCGTTTAAAGATATTAATGACAACCAAATAAAAAATGAATTAATTAAAACCTTGACTACGGTGCAATGAAATGTGCTCAAATAACTTGAATATTAATGTAAATTAAATCAAATGCAAGGGATTTCTGTGTTATATTAAAGTTCCCTCGATGAAGTCAGAGAAAATTAGCATTCCTATAAATACAAAACATTAAGATAAAAAATAAAAGTTCTGAGGTTCATGGAAGGATAAAACACAAACGTACGCTCTCTTCAGATTATACTGCTCGTTCTCCAGCTGCACTGTGAGACGGCTGTTGTCGATATCCTCCCCATCTTTTCTCCAGTAGCCAGTTATGTTGGGCAGTTTGTTTCGATTTCCAGCCCAGGTACACTCCAGTGTCAGATTAACGGGGTTCAACACTTCAACTGTCTCCGTGTGACTTTCACCTGTGTTGAGAATGTTGGAACAGTTTCACTTGCACTCGTTCATTCATAAAGTGTGGATACATTTGACGGAAAGAAAAATGAAAACAAACCATAGAAATTCATTTAGATATAATCATCCCTTTACCTTTAAAGACGACAGTCTGTAGATCTGTTGGGAGAGGTCTGATGGGCTCCGCTGGCGGGGGGGTTGGACCAGGTGTCTCTGACAATGTCATTATGGTGTAGTTAGATGGTGTTTGGAGTAATCCTTACCACATTACAATGTGGTTGCCAGGGTATTTGGTTTTGTTGTTACGGTGTCGTCAGGTTGGTTGTTATGTATGGTCAGGCCGTCCTAGGGTGTCTACAGCGGTCAATACAGTGTAGTTGGTGGTGTTCAGATGTTGTCGTTACTCTGTTGGATTGTTACCAGGGTTTCGTCAGGTGGATGCTAGGGTGTTCACAGTCCTTGTCATGATTTTGCCTGGTGGTTGCTATGATGTTAAAAGTGATTATGAGGTTGCCAGGTGGTTTCTAGCGTGTTCAGATTGGTCACTACAGTGTTGTCAGGTGGTTGCTAGGGGAGTTAAGAGTGGTTGCTACAGTATGGTCAGGTGGTTACTAGGGTGTTTAGAGTGGTCACTACGGTGTTGTCAGGTGGTTGCTAGGGGAGTTAAGAGTGGTTGCTACAGTATGGTCAGGTGGTTACTAGGGTGTTTAGAGTGGTCACTACGGTGTTGTCAGGTGGTTGCTAGGGGAGTTAAGAGTGGTTGCTACAGTATGGTCAGGTGGTTACTAGGGTGTTTAGAGTGGTCACTGCGGTGTTGTCAGCTGGTTGCTAGGGGAGTTAAGAGTGGTTGCTACAGTATGGTCAGGTGGTTACTAGGGTGTTTAGAGTGGTCACTACGGTGTTGTCAGGTGGTTGCTAGGGGTGTCATGATTTAGATTCATTGTTTTGGGTTTTCTGTACAATACTAACTTTCCTGTCATTCTAGAGTCATCCAGCTGTACCTGCTCTGCATCATTCATCATGTCTCAGTCACACACCTGCTCTGCATTCTCCCTGCTGATCTAACTCACCTGGCCTGCCTCATCCCCATACTCACCTGCTGCCGATTTCCTAATCACCACCCACTGCATATATACCAGACCATTTGTGTTGTTCGGTGCCAGATCGTATAGTATGTACCTTGCGTTCCTGCGTTTTGTCAATCTGCAAACTGAGCTAATTGTGATGCAACCTGTATTTCACCCCGACCTGTTTTGTATCCTGGACGTTACCTCTTCCTGTTCCCTTTTGGATTTTGTTTGTATTTTTGGACAACCTGATTTTGACCTGTTTAGAATGGTCACTACGGTGTTGTCAGATGGTTGCTAAGTTGTGTAGAGGGGCCGTTATAGTGTTGCCACGTGGTTGATAGGGTGTTGATAGGTGTCCCTATGTAGTTGTCAGGTGGTTAGTGTGAGGTTATTGGGGACTGTCCCAACTAGGATGTTGCTATGGGGTTGCAAGAGTGTTTTAGATATTTCATAAAATGATTCATCTTATTAATGAGTCATAATGATGAAGATAAAATATCAAGATAAACACATAAATTAATATATAATAAATACAATTGATCAAATGGCAAAGAGTGCTCTATCTCACATATATCCAACAATATTATAAGTAAAAATACTCTCAATCTGATCTGTGCTTTTTTTACTACATTAGATTTCCACTCCATAAAAATTCTCTATTAAAAGGTATTTGGTTGCTAATGGTGGCATTACAGCAGTATAAAACACACACAGAGTTGAAATCAGTTGTCCAAAACAAACATATCCGCAGCTGTACAGCAGCCTGTACAGTCTCCTTTTTTAATGGGCGCTAAATTTTTCATAGATCTTTTTAAATAATTCTTGGTCCTAAGTGGGATTACGTTACACTTAGAGGATTTTTAACCTGACAAAAGGAACAAAATAATGATACAAAACACATTATACAGTCCCTTCAAACCAAGATGACCTATAGTCCATTTGTATTATTGTAACAGCAACGCGTGACGGTGTGAGAATCCTGGGACATTTTCCACTTCTAAGATTACAGATCACATAGTGAAGAGGCATTGAATTGAGATTAAAACCCAAGCATTATTTACTTGTATTGATGTGTCTGCAGCAGTCGAGAAGCAGTAGGATCTGCAAAAAGAGCTGCTTCCAGGAGGCTGACATGCTTATTATCCGTCTGTCCTCTCTGTGTTTCTCACTGGGACTCTCTCTTCTCTCTGCCTGCTGCATCGTCTAACCACCCCACCCCACCCCTCCACCCTCGGCTGCACAAGTGACGCAGGCACGATATGAGTCTGCAGCCTGTGGGTTGCTGCCTCGTTCAGTATTGAGTCACACAGGGTTCATATCCTGATATTGTGCAGCATAATTCTGACATATTGCTCTCTGGGTATTTTTGAATTTTTATTTTCAGCTTGTTTTGTGCTATTATGTGTTGCGGCCATTGAGGCAATATCCTGCTGTGTAACAGGACCTGACAGTTGAAGGTCACATGATACGCCATGAAGACACCAGAGAATTTTTTAAAGGGTATTTTTAAATCACTTCTGTACTTCACCAGTGCCGTGTCACTCAGGCTCACAAACATGGTAACGTAGTGTATTGGACTTGTTTACCAAAGCAGCCTTCTGAGTATCTTTGCATTGTCAAATCAAAATGGACAAAATCCACATAGAAATGTCTATTTCTATATTCCAGATCAAAATGTCATTATTTATTTATCGCCTGCTTGACTCATATTTTAAACAAATCTTCGTGTGAGAAAAAATTTCATCTCCATGGAAAAGAGTTTTCAGACGATTATTGTGCGGTCACTATTAATTACCATTCAGTTAATGTGGACAAGGGTTCAGCAAGTCAGATTTAAGAATTTAAAGAACTAAATGTTGCTTCAGTCATGAAGTAATAATTCCTGAGGATAAGCGGCAGTTGAAGTTAAAGTAGGTTTTTGCTAAAACTGACTCATGAGATAATGAGGTTCCTCGCAGGTGGAGCTGCAGTAGCAACAGTGTCTGATGCCGACCAGAATTCCACTAAAAGCTTTTGAATAAGGCCCATACAGCCTTGTTGTCAGGAGGTTTCCATTTGAGGAAACAATGATTTGTAAAACGTATCAAGACCTGCAGATATCTTTTAAACTTATCTTTTTATTAAGGAGCTTTGAGTGAAAACAATAAACAACATAAACTGATGGTGTCCTTTTAATAAAATGCACCTTTTAATAATTTTAAAAAACCTATTTACAAAACTTTAAAAAGTACAAAGTCATTCTCCAGCTTATTGAAAATAATGCTTGTAACTTGAAGCATCTAAAAATGATGACATCATGTAGCAGAGAGAGCAGCAACATTTAAAAATATATAAAGCTTCTGTTGTAAGAACGCTCAGTGTCCTGCAGCCTCACTGCTGCTGAAACTGCAGGCTGTTGTTGAACGCAGTCTGCAGCTCGTTGATGTCTTCGCTGGCCTCTATGGGGATGCTGTGCCTGCCCAGCGAGGTGGAAAGCCGGCCAGCAGAGTCGCGCGCCGGTTCATACTGGCCGATGTTGTCGTAGCTGGACTCCCCACTGCCTCCCACTGCACCTTGCGTGTGCTCGCTGACATCCCGGTGGTGATGCTGTGGTGACAGGCGACAGCAGTCATGGGACGGGTGCAGCTCGTGATAGAGCTGGAGGCGGTGTTTGAGCCCGGGGCTGTGACTGGGGCTGTGGGGCATCAGGCACGTCTGAGTGCAGCTGTTCCGCTGCATGGCCTGGTGCAGGTCCAGTCGGGCGATCAGCGGCTTGCCAATGTTGATGCTTTTAGTCCAGTGGACTGTATCATCATCATCCATGGCTGTGAAGGAGCCTTGAAGGCACACAGTGAAGACAAGGTCCTCCTGTCACAGGTGGGGAGGAAGGAAAGGTTCAACATATGGTGACAAACAAATTAATTGTAGTGAAGAAAAAAAAAGATAGAAATATTCTCCTGAAAGGATAAATTATATTTTTCTAACTGTATTAGAAAGAGTAGTTATTGTCTCCGATGGGCTGTGCCAGCTCAGATTACACATGTGATACATCATGTGGCTCAACTGAAATTGAGCTGCACTTTCTTGTCTGCTACAGTAAACAAATCTGCTCCGTCACCTCTCTTGTGTTCTCCTTTGGGACTAACACAAAGGATGATGAGGATGAGGATGTGCCCTGCAGTCTTGCATTATTATACTAAAACACTGTCTTTTCCCTCATTTAATGATGTTGGTGAGCTTATTTCAATACATAAAATCCCATCCTGCATGTATGACGGAGGCGTTTTTACCCTGAGCTTCTGCAGGGAGCTGAGTCGGGTGTAGAGGCAGTGCTGCGGCAGGCTGCTGGACAGAAGATAGATCCCGGTTTCCTCCGGAGTCTCTCTGTTCATCTCTTTGGGATCCACATCGAGGTCCTGCAGGAGGCAGTTCACCAACACACCAAACAAAATCTTTTACAATATTTTTTATACAATAATTATCTGAAGTGAACCAAATGTCCAAGAATGTCTCTGTTGGACAGAATAGTGAGAACGATTTTTCTTCTTCTTCACACCCGTCGTTGATATCACATGATTTTCTGACCTGTGAGAAGTCCGTGACGTGAGCCTGGCAGAAGGACATGTCCTCAGGCTTCTTAACGATGTGGGTGTAGATGACAAGCACATTGGAGAACTCGGCGGCGAAGCCCAACTTGATCTGAGCCCCGCTGTCAAAGTCTAGACACATACTCTCTGGAAGCTCTGGAATAAACATACACGTCTGATTTTAGGGGCTAATAACCATGACAACAGCTCACAGGAGAATGAGCTGCGCAGTCTGAGGTTAAAGATGCTCAATCCCACCTGGGACTTTGTTTTACTATCGGATATCTTATACTATTTTACATTAATGGTCCTTAAAACACACAGATAGTTTGTGCTCACCGTGAGCTTTGGCCCACTGGTGGCTGTGAACGTGATCGGCGGAGCCGGGCTGGATGGGGTCGCTCAGCGCTCTCCTCTCTGACAGACTGCTGCGGATCTCCAGAGCCTGCTTCCCCTTTGTAGCATCAAACTGACCCATGTCTGCACACACAAACACACAAAACAAACTTGTTGTGACTGTAACAAAACATCCACAACCATTTTATTTGTGTAGCCTTACATTGTGTTCTATCAACCCCGAGATAATGTTTAAAACACATACTGATAATTTCCCTCAATGTTGCTGCCGGCTGATAATAGAACGATCTCATTTCATATCCAAACACTATAAAATGGTCTTTTAATTAATTTCAGCACACAATAACCCTTAAAAAGATCCTTATTATCTCCTATCTCCTCATTCACACTAACAGCTTTACTTTTATTCAAAATTGCCATGAATCATTTTCACGGCTGTGACAGGACAGAAGTATCTTATCTTAGCACTTCGGTCATAAATGATGTTCTGTTATCACTTCTGTTATTTTATATGTGTGGTACTTCTGTCTCACCCTCAGCGACTTTGTCCAGCACCACGGTGATCTTCTCATCATGAAGCAGCCGCTTCTTCAAAAACTTGACAAACACGCCATTGGTGAAGCCGCTGGAGCTCAGCTCGAAGGCCTCGGCGTCTTGGCACCTTAACAGCGAACAAACAAACATATACAACTTTTTTTCTACTTTCGGCAGGAAACAATAACTGATCATTTCAGTTTGATATGACAGCTGATGTCTCACTTACGTGGCATATCCAAAGACAATGTTGGCTGTCACCCTCAAGACGTTGTTTGGAGCGCTGTCATCATAGAGATTCCTGTAAAATCAATAAATCCATAAAACTGCTAAGATGCAGATCGACAGCTGTTGTTTGTGTTTACCGTACATTAAAGGTGATATAAGGCAACATTCGTTCTGCCTTTGAGAACCATCTCATTAACTTTATACTAGAGGAAGTTGACATCGATGGAACATGGGGGGTGAAACATTAAGCTTCAGCTGTGGCTGTTATAAATAGATAAGTCTTCGTCCCAGCCCAGACAGATGTTAAATAAGACACGACTGCTATAATCTTTATTTAAATCTACTTCTCACATTATTTTCAATTTAAAATATCTATATTCACAAGTCAATAAAAGAAATATTATAAAGAAGTGGTGTGTTAGCTCGAGGACTCACCTCTTCCTGCACATGTCCAGCAGAAACACATTGAGACCCGTCTCTTTCTCCTGCATTAGTTTAAGGATGCTCTGCACACATAGACAGTTGGCTGAGCGGTACGGGTTGGGTGCATCGACTGGCACCATGAAGCTGTTGCCGTAGTTCTCATATCCATGACCGGCGTAGTACAGCAGACCTACAGGAAGGAAGAGCTCTTAAAACTCTTTTACCTAAAACAATATCCAAGCTGGGGTTTGAGTACAATGTATACAACACAAACATACCATAGACTCCTTTGTGAAGCAGCAACAGGAACTCATCGACGGCGTTTCTCATCTCCGACTCCGTGAGGTCCAGCAGTGACACCACCTTGAAGTTCAGCTGACGCAGGAGGTTGGTGAGGTCGTACACGTCCACCATGGGAGCTTTGAGCTGCGGGTGGTTCTGGTAGGACAGATTTCCAATCAGCAGGGCCACTTTGTCAGTCGCTGGGGCGGGACATGGGAGAGGTCAGAATCTTAAATGATGCGAGGGAGATGATGCGTAACAGTGACAGTAACCCACATAATCTATTTTAAAAGACTCACCATAAAGTTGATCAGGAACACTGTTTAGGAATAATCCACTGGAACCTGTAACACCAATGTCATAGTGAAAACAGGTCCAGTGAGTAATCGAGTGAGTCAAATATGTGATTTTGTATAAGCACTTGATTTAAAATTACCTTCTCCGATGGCGTAAAAGTCATCTAGGAATCAAAAACACAAATATTACACACGTTTTTCAAAAATATTCAGTTGATTCTGAAGTGAGTCAGATTGATGGTCAACTAGACTGAAGTTAAAGAAAAGAAATCCATGCAATTAATCCCAATTAGTTTTATAGGATAAGGCTGGTTTATTCTGGATTCGTCCTATTGCGAAACTTAAACAATAAAAAGAGCAGAATCAACAATCTGATGGTCTGTAGCCTTTATAGTGTCAGTTCTTAAAACGCTGCACCGGCCGGAGATTATGTTTTCGCCCCCGTTGATCCATCTGTTAACAGGATTGCTGCTTCTATCTTTCTCTCTGAGTGATCCTTGTACAAGTAAATAGCTGAAGCATAGGCGTCTTCCTGTGACGTGTGTCGGTGATTCTGTCAGACAACGTTTAAAATGTTTAGCAGTTGAGAACAGAAGCTTGGAAGCGTCCATATCTGACTGTTATAAATCTCTCAGGAAAATTAAACGGTCCTTCATAAAAAAATTTGGCCATATTTCTAATACTTTAGCAAATGCATCTAGACGTGTGTCATGGTTTGTAGAGTTGCACAAATAAGGGTAGACAACTGAGCCTTTAGCAGATGCTACTGAAGCAGAAGTGAACAATGGATTTGTTAGGAACTATGTAACACAAGTGGATTAATACATATTTGATGCACTTGTGAGTGTTTATGGCAGCAGGACAATAAACAGTCGTTATGGTTTTGAGAACAATGGATGTTTATGATACAGAAGAATATCAGTCGTCGGCTACGCAGACACGACTGCTTGTTTAATGAGATAAATAAAGACAAATACAGAATGTGGCCAGCCTCATCCTGTCACTACAATTGTTTGAAAGCAACATCATTAGTTAAAATGATTCTTGGATGTTAGAGCTTGTGAGTGTTGTGTTAGTTTGTGTTTACATGATTGTCTGCATGCAGCTGAAAGACCAATTTGAGGTTTGATTAACATTTGCATGCAGCCAGTGCCTCACAGATGTGTAAAACCAAGCGCCAGTCGTTTCAACTCTACCTTCAGAGCACTCCATTGCCCCTGAAATCTGGACAGATATCCTTGGTGCTTTCAGTCAAGAACAGGGGCAAACAGTCACTCAGACATAATGACAGAACAGATTAAATGGATTGTAATGAGTATTAAAGGAATGTGACGAGGTTCGACATACCGATCAAGACGTTGACTTCGTTGCTCCACATTCTCTCAGTGCTGCTGCTGATCTGACAGCGATACCTGCCGTGATGATCCTGCATCACGTGGGGGATCTGCAACGCACAGGTGGTCGTTATCAAGTCTGACATGAAAGCGTTCTTGTAACCATCTGATGACTAACAACTTCAAGCTTAAATCTCTCTAACAAGCTCTCCTCACTGTGAGTTTCCTCCTCGTGGCTTCGGGGATTGGAACTCCATTTCGATGCCACTGATAGAGAGGAACCGGCCGTCCCACGGCTCCGCACTCTATCTGCAAGGTTTCCCCGACATGTAGCCGCTGGGACTGCGGCTGGATCGCCAACTTGAGCCCACCCTCTAAGGACTGATAACTCTGCCCTGATAGTGAAGAGGAGAGGAGCCATCAATAATCGATTAAAGGTCCAGTGTGTAGAATTTAGTTGACAGAAATGGATATTTAGAATATATTTTTCCATCATGGCAAATTCTGAAAAAAAAGAAAAATAAATCTGAAACAAAAACTCTGTTTTGTTTGATTATGAGTCCTGTATATCTACACAGGGATCATATATCTATATCTACACTTCTAGGTGGTTTCTGGTACTGTCTAACAATTTTGTGTTTTTTTTTAAAAGAAGATTTAGGATAATATGGGATGTAGCCTGCAGGCAAACACAGGCTCTCATACACATGTGGAATGGGAGGGGTGAGGCAAGGAGGTTGCAATCTGCAACTTCGCCACTAGATGTCACTAGATCCCGCAACCTCGTAATTCAACAGATTGATGTTCATCCTTCACATAATTGTCTGTTCACTTCATCAGACAATCAGAAGTTGGTGTTAACCAGGAATCAGTTATTCTAAAAACCTTCAATTTATAAAGGTAATTGTAAAATACACATGGTTCGAATTATTCCAGAAAAAACTCCAACAAAAGCATCTTGATTATAAAACAGCAAGCAGAGGAAGAAACGCATGCAGCAACAAGTGACTCGTGTGTGGCAGCCGCTCACCGTACGTCATGGACACATTCAGGACGTCCACCTGAACCCACTCGCTGAATTCAAAGGAATCTCCACAGTTGACCCTGCAGATGTAAAAGCCAGCGTCCTTCAGCTGGACTGGACTTATCACCAAGTCAGGAGAGACACTGTCTGGAACCTGAAGTTGTCAAATTGAAATTGTTAAACAATACCTGTGGAGCAAATCTGCAACGATATTTTTCATTAACAGGTTTTAAAAATAAAATGACTGTCTCCAGAGTGACAAAAACAATAAGAGAAACTTCAATAGAAAATGATACAACATCCATCGTCAGCCTTCATTGGAGCCTATGAATACATCTGTTACGTTTCATAACTGTATTCGCCATGATTATGATGCTGTCATAGTAATTAAGGTTCTTCAAAACTCTTCTAAATCGAGTCCTGCAATATTGTTTAATTGGGATTTACGTATTTGTTTCCTTTTTCTCCATCGTTTAGTATATTCCAGTTCTTCATTTCTAATTCTAAATGTTATTTAGTTATGTTCTAATGGACGTTCAGATGGTGCTATACCCAGAATACGAATACGTTGTGTATATTGTGTATAATTTCCAGGAAAAAACTCAATCCAACAACTTGAATTTGTTATTTATGTATTACTTTATATGCAACCCCCCAATCCTTCTCCTCCAACTGTTCCCCTTGTTCCAAGTTCCACTTCCACCTGATTGCATCCTGTGTCTCAATGCTGTTCTGTAATATCTTATATATTTCTTGTGAACCTCTGTGGTTATAAATGACTCAAGCACCGCTTATCGCCTTGATGACACACACACAGACTCATAAAGTGTAATACCGCCCACCCACACGCTTACACCAGTCGTAATAATATGCAATAAAGGGAAGGATTAAATTAAATAAAGTGGACAAATGGCATATGTTCCAACCCCCACTGACAATAATGGATTTGGTTACTGAGGCTTCGTTCTTTTTCTTTAAGGAAGTAACACAATTGCCTGAACAACGAGAATTTTTTCTCTGTGTCAGGCTCTGTCTGAGCTTTATTTATTACAGGGAAGCTGATGAACGATGTTAAAACTGAGAGGCAAAGCGCTTTATGACGGAATGAAGACGACGCAAAATATCTCATGTAGGTAAATCATGTTATAACTCACCTCTTCCTTTGACTTGAACCACTGGTACTGTACAGTAGAGCTGCCCACAGCGTGACAGTTGAGGCGCAGATTGTGGCCAGAAATGAGCGCCACAGACTGGGGCTGGATGACGATTTGCAGCACTGAACATTCAACAAACCGTCACTTTGAATCCAGTTTAGTGTACATTTTTACACCAATTGTAGACCGTTTATATATGTGTGGCAAAGGAAACCGTCTCACAGTAATGGTGACACATAGTGCAACAAGGCGTACCGAGGTCAGAAAGGGGATAAAGTGCCCCCTCTGATTATTTAAATGCAGTTTCACTTTGAAATGAGTCATAAATTCCCTTTAAGCAACACAGACCACAAATCAACTTTGGATGTTTGACAGTGACAAAATAATAGCAGGCGGCTTTATAGTACCCGGCGTTTTCAGGCACTGCAGAGCGTCAGAGTTGTCCAGAGTTTGTAGGTAGTCAATCAGGTGTCCCGAGTTGCAGCCTCGCTCTCCCATCAACCTCAGCAGCATTCGGCTCGGGCTGCCCTCCAGCTCCAGCACCTTCAGAGAGCACATCTCCATGTCATCCGAGCTGGTGGAGGACATCATTAACAAGACATCAATTAAACATCAGAATCAATTAGAGCTAAACTATTAAAATTTAGCATTTCAGTGTGGCGGAGCTATTCGGTTTTCAGCATTCACACGCAATTTCGTAGAAATTGCATTTTCCAGTTGGTCTTGTACTTATGTGAACACAAGAAATTTGACATCACACGTATATATTCATATACACTTATATTGATATACTACGGTAATAGAATAGGCAACTAATTTATCGGCTGAAACAGACATTGACACATAAAGATAAACATAAAAATACACTTATTAAATGCAGACCACCGCTTCATAGTCCAGTAGCCAGGTTGGAGCGGTATTTCTGCTGTTTTCTACCAATATATTCGGGATAATTAACACCTACTGTACCTGACTTTAAACCGTCGGTCACTGCCGACTATCTCTCCAAGTTTTCGCCATCCTTTATTGCTGGATTTGTCCAACACCCCACACAGCTTCCTCACAACCGGCTCCTTCAACAAGTTAATCTTCGTGGATCGGGCCAGAGAATCCGACATGACAGCCAACAGTCAAATCATCAGCGAGTTCCTGTCACAAGGGTTTTACACTTGACAAGAACTTAACAAAAGTCGACTTCCGGGTAGAAATAATAAAAGCGATACTACTGCATAGTAGTTTGGTTTCCCCCCCCGCGCAGCCGCGAAATGGTTCTGCCAAAGATTGTTGATAGAGCAAGATGAGTCACTGTTCGTGACTTTTCTTAAAACGACGGGAGAGTTGTAAAAGCGAAGCATCAGACTAGATACACTACATCAATTATTAACAGGCGCAACAGCATGTTCCTGTTAGACTGCTGGCATATGTCGCTGCTATTATGGAATAATATAATTTTTCAATTAGTGTATAAAGTAATTTTAAGCAATAGTTCATGAGAAAAGTGCTAACTGCTACAGGAATAACTTCCCCAGCCACCCAGCAAAAGCTAAGCTAACCCGGCTAGTCCTTGCTAGTAATGTAGTTATTCAATTATTAGCTGCTTAGACTCTGTTATAGCGTGAGCAACTATTTACAACTTTAAACAACAATGTGTTCTCATTGTATCGGTTTCCTTTGAGTAGCTAGCGTGTTGAGTTAGCTACAAATATCCGACTCGGACAAGCGTCTGACCGCTTTTTTACCATTAATGCTAACATTCGCTAGGTAGCGTTAAATTCTAAGTGATGTACTTGCTAGTTGTGTCCGCATCCATAAGATGACGGAATCATTTCACTTCGCCTGCGAGTCTCTTTCCGCCTGTGTCCAGGTGCGTGACGTCATGATCCAAACCCTCCTTCCCCTCAGGGCTCGAAGGACACCTCCTCTCCTCCTGACATCTGACTCACGCAGTGTCACGCATCGGTTGCCATGCGGGAGATAGTTGGGTAACCGACAGGAGCGAACAGGTAAATGCTACTTTTTCCCGGTGTCAACACCAGTCAGCCTTCAAAAGTCACGAAGGTCGTCACCTGTTCTTACCTGTTGGGTGAGGTAAGAAAACTACATGCACATTGTTACTGTCCTTGCAGTTGTTGGCAGAATGTGTTGCAGACTAACTATTTGTGATGTTGAGCTTTGCTCGTTGGTAAGTTAGATAATGAAATGCACTGTAATAATATACAATGATAAAATGTGTTATCCTTGTTAAAAGCAGCATATGACGTGCAGTTTCTGTTAAAAGGGGTGTTGTAGCCTAATTTTGTGTGACAATAAGATGATGACTTAGAATTAGCAGAAAGACAACACAGGCAAACTGTTACAATCAACCCATTTTATTTGTTAAATCACATAATTAATATTTTTTGTTTTTAATCAGTTAAATCTGAATAATTTATATACCTGTATATAAACTCACTAGCTTACCAGGTACACCTTGATGAAACTATGCATTATAATACAACATCTCAGCAGTAAATCTGTAATTTATGAGGATTACCATGTCCAGTTTTTATTGAATCTGTTTGGGAGAGGCTGTGATTTGTATTGCTGTGGAGGTTTACTGGGTTATACTGCCAGCTGTTCCTAAACTTTTTGCAGTCCCATTCATATGAATTAGGTTTTTAAAATATTAGGAGATTTGTCCTAATGACTGTAAGGTATACAGTCCTTTAACAGCAAACATATTGTAATGTGCACATAATATTAAAGTACACATAACAATTGACACTGTTTAGTTACAATATAAAATAGAATATTGAGTTTTAGATGTTTAGTCCTGTTTGTGTTTTTAAGAAATAATTCAAATGCCACATCCAGATCCAGAAGCATCCTGTTTCAACTTGTCCGAGAAGAAGTAGCAGCATGAAATCAAGCTTGTGGTCACTTGGTTACTGCACACATAAACAAGAAAAAAAAAATCACTTTGTGTGTGTGTGTGTGTGTGTGTGTGTTTGTGTGGGAGTGAGCTTTAGGAAGCACATAAAATATGTCCAAAGTCCATTATTTTGCAGAGCAGCAGGATGCAGATCCTTGTTGAAACCTGAGGAAAGTCCGATGTGATGCTTTGGTTTAAAGGTTTCAATCATTCCTTGCACATTCAATTTCTTACCTTTTCTAATCTTGTATCATATTTCATCAGCATGTGATGACGGTGGATGTCCTGCACTGTGCCTGTCCATGCAAACATTTGTTGGTTGTGCAAGTTGTTTTCCCTTCATAGCTCCTTTGTTTTGGGTCAAAATAAGGCACCCAGCCACACCACATGTTTATAGCACCTCATTAACCACGGACGGGTGATGTCACTTCCTTTTTTCAGCCAGACAGTTTGTGCGAGGATGAGGAGAGATGTCCGACTGGTGCTCCTCTTGTTGTTTGCAGCTGCTGAGTGTAAGTTGTTTGTTTGAATGAAAATATCTTTGGCTGATAACATGATGTTTAAAGGGTTGGTGCACTCAAAATACAATGATACTGCGACTTATCCACAGACCTGAGTGTGAATGTGCCATTACTAAAGTCACTAAGACATCTTCATGTTGATATGATGGCCAATATATACTTTGATTTCTTCTCAAAAAGAATGCCAGAATCAATTAGCCTTGAAAGTCACCTCGGCAATCTTGCTCAGTCGTACTTTGCAATGTTTCTGCGAAGCTCATTAATTACATCTTGTTTGTTTAATATCAAACCCTAAACAAACGTTTGCTGGGCATTCTGTGTCCTCTCCCGTTGTTACCAGGCAACCATTCAGCACCAATAATCGTCCTTTAATTGGTGATGTGCGTCCAGTGACGAGCAGCAGATTTAAATGTGACAAAAAGCGAGTTCATTTTCGGAAAAATGTTGTACTGTTCCTTTACAGACAAGGCAAACCGTTTCTGATGTAAGCTTTTCACATATATTCAGAGCATCTACTTCAGTACATAAACAGAACAATGTGTTTTAAAACCAGAGTAAATTAATCCAAAACCTTTAAAGTTAAGAGCGAAGGTCCTTCCATGTTGTTTGGATGAACCATCCCTTTATTGGCAGTTGAATCGTTGTATGTTATTAGTGTTAAATTAGGAGCTGATGTTTGTCCCATGTGTTGTCAGGCACGTCTCCACCAGGGAAACCAGCTCTGCTCGGCTGCAGGTCGCCTGAGAAGGAGACCTTTACCTGCTGGTGGGAGCCAGGCGTCAGTGGAGGGCTACGGACCGCGCACCGCCTCTACTACGACAGAGAGGGGTCAGTGTACACCTGTTCTCATTTATGGTACAGTTGCATGTGCTTGTTGTATACACAGCAGTGTTGTCTGTCTTTAGATTGGAGGGAACACACGAGTGTCCCGACTACCACTCCGCTGGACAGAACTCCTGTTTCTTTGACAAGAACCACACCTCCATCTGGGTGGAGTACTACCTGACAGTGGTGGCCTCCAACGCCCTGGGGAACACCGCGTCAGACGTCCTAAAGATAGACGTGGTGGAAATCGGTAAAACTGTTTAATCTGTTAACTCAATGGTGTTTGTTGTGTAACAGTGATACGCTGCACTATTGACGACTACCTGATGTGTCTGTATTGATTCACCTAATGATTGGATCAGCTTCATTGGCCGTGCAAACTCCTTGAGTTTAGCAAGGAATGGAACAGAGTACGTTACAGGGTGACCGACAAGAGGACGAAACTGGTTCGTGCAGGCTGTGAAATGTGTGTTGTACAATGTCGGATCTGATTTCACATCTTCTGTTTGGTGATACAGGCGGTTGCCCGTGTGATCATGCACTGTACTTGACATGTAAAAACTAGAAGGGCACTCAGAGGGCTGGGACCTCAACAAAGGCGTGTAACATATCCAGAGAAATTAATGAAAATGTCAGATGTTTTTTTTTCCTTCGCACATGCTCCATCCTGTTTCATGTAATCCTGCTGACTAAGAGGCAAAGCAATGAAAACATGACCTCCTTGGTGGAGGTGAAAATATCAACTCTACTGTATCAGAGATGTAATATCCTGAAGTTTATATTGGTGATAAGTATTTCCTATATGACTCTCTGCCACTGCTTTACAAGCCTCTGTGTGTGTCTGTGCTGGACAGTGAAGCCCAACGCTCCTGAAAATGTCACATTGCTGGTGGATCACAGACAGGAAAGTCCGAGTCTCCATGTGAGCTGGGAGCATCCCCGTAACACGGACACCAAGTCCGGCTGGGTCACCCCGGAATATCAACTCAGAGTCGAACAAAGAGAAACCAACAAGTGGAAGGTGAGTGTTGCATATAAATCAACGTCAGCTCCGTCCTCACCAGAGTTACACATTGTGTTTGTTGTGCAGGACAGAACAGGAAGTGACCGTCACAACCTGGGAATTGCATGAAGACAATGTCTGACTCATAAAAGTTCAATCCAATGTGAATATTTGCCGGTTGTCTTACTTCTCTAAAAAAATAAGGGGGCTACGTCAAGTCACAAGGTATTTAGAGATCAAACAATGTTCTCTTAAGAGTTGAAACATGACATTTTTTCAATGTCAATGCCAATGTTTGCATATCCAGGGCTGAAGCAGGTGGAGCATACAGGACCAGTAACACCACTTTATATACAGCACCTACTATATAACAGCCCAATATTACTTAACCTATAAGAGGTTTAAACATAGATACATGGTGAACAAACAGGGATTTTATTTTTCTAGGAGTACAAGTCTGGTACACAAACCCATTTCACGCTGTACAGTGTGAATCCTGGGACGGTGTACATGGTTCAGGTTCGCTGTAGACTGGACCACGGATCCTGGAGCGAGTGGAGCAACTCCACCTACACGAAAATCCCTGCCAGTAAGTGTCCAGGTTCTTTTCTCCAGCTTCGGCTTTACAGCGTTAATGTTAGAAGTACTAACACGATTTCAACACTCTTTTATTTTAGACCTTCTGAAGGAGGAACCCTTCTGGACGTTGGCTTCTTCTCTCTCTGCGA
The DNA here is from genome assembly GCA_901007825.1 of Macroramphosus scolopax. NCBI lineage: Eukaryota > Metazoa > Chordata > Actinopteri > Syngnathiformes > Centriscidae > Macroramphosus > Macroramphosus scolopax. The sequence goes on from CAAKHC010018841.1 coordinate 79,843, forward strand.
TCCCATTTTTTGCAACAATTTGTATCTTGATCATGAAGAGGAAAAGGTTTTTATATCCTGTAAATATATACGAACTCTTAATATGGAGAGAAGGATTTATGGATAATAGATTTCTTTGCTTCTCAGTGTTAAACGGTGTCTTCTGCCCCAAGTCCCTGGTCCAAAGATAAGAGGGATTGATGTTCATCTTCTCAAGGTTAAATTGAGTCTTCTATTCCCCACAAAATATTGTTTCATCTTTTATAACAATATTGAATTCATGATGCGTTGCATTAACGTTTCCTTCCAGAGCGGGCGATCTGAGGATGTTGTCGGTACCCTGAACATCAACCAGAACTTTCCCCCCATGATGGCCTGGAAGGACCAGAGGGAGGACTACCTAATGGTGTCTGACGATGAGGAAAGGCCAGATCTTCAAAAAAAGAGAAGCTTGGTTATTCCTGCTGGCGTGAACTTAGACTTGGAAATCCAGTGTAAGGATTCATCACCCAGTCGAAACAGGTGGGAGAAGGTCAGTGAAGGAAAGGATGAAATGCATAAATGTGTGGCTGAGTACACCATCGAAGCCAGCGGCGGGTATGTGGACTATCAGAGACGTGCAGAACACATCCAGAAGGTGGACTACAGCAGAGTGAAGGAGGTGAAAACTGTCAATATTCTCCTCCTTGATAAAGAAAACAGCTCCGGCTACACGGATGTTCAGAGACAAACGAACATACCTGAGGACTATAGTAAGGTGAAGGAGGTGACCAGTGACAACATGGTCTTCCTCCAGCAACAAAGTGTCTCACTTGACACCACAAACTGCACAAAGCATAAACCAGTAAATCCTCATGTGAGTGGACTCAGATTGGGAGCGTGCACAGAACTCACTGATAGTGGATATGTAGATACGACCCCTGCATTCTGATGTATTTCCTGTCCAAATATTGTGATTTAATGTTGGAAGTTGAAGGATAAAACTGGAGATTTTCAGTCAACAAACTCATGAAAAGATCAAAACCAACATTGCGGTAGTGAAATCAGTCAGTATTTCTTGTCACACGGCCGTTGATGGCTCTCAGCCTCAAGCCCACAGGTTTCTACTGGAAGTTATTAGTTACACTTTGTGCTTTTCATGTCAACAAAACAACCCACTTCCTCCGTCTCGCCAAGGCAATTGTATGAAAACTAAATTCTGCAGAACTTCCAATGACATCATTTTAATGATGTCGGGTGTCCCTGAGTCCTGTGTAAATCACTATACAAAATGAATGTATTATTGTGTGAATGCTGAAAACATCCTTCATCAATGTTCATTAACTTGATTTTTCCTCTTCTTCCACGTTGTCGTCTACATGAAACATTTAAATATCAAACTATTCAGCTATTTGAGGATTTTCTATGTTTCCTTCATGCTTTTTTTCATCCCACTTTTTCCCATCATTACTCCTTTCAACTGTTATTAGTAGGATGAACTTTCATTCATACTTTCCCTTCTTAAAATCATTCATTCATCATACTGTAACCCTCTAAGCCGTGCAATTTACAGATCTTGCTCTGGTACAGTTAACTAGGCGGCTTCACCCTCATGTACAAACTGACACTCTGGTGCTGGACCTTCACAAAGCAGTGTGTGTATGTGGCCAGATGATGGAGGCAAAGCCCCTGAATCTCTTTTCAACTCCTTTTTTACAGGTTTATTCAAACCAGCATCTCAGTGTGGCGGAGCGATTCAGCTTTCAGCTTCCAGCGTTCAGGCGCAACTTGCAAAAGCACATTCTCGTAAACACCCTGCGTTTCAAGCAGCTGTGGAATCACAACAGTCAGTACGTTGACCAGTCTTTGCAACATCAGATACCTTTCTAGTTATTATTAGGATCATTATATTATATAAATAGAAACTCAAAATGGAAAAATGATGACACAGCAATCCCACATCGACTGTGATTATATAAGCGAGTCATGAAAATAACTTTTGAAAGTCAGTCAACACTGTTGAGTTTTATTTGAACATGAATTATTTTGCCCAGGTAACATCTGATCATTTATTGCTTCTCCTATGTGTGATTGTCATTAAGCTCTTTATATCCCTTTTTAAATTATATCATTTACACAAATCCACTGCTGTGCGAGAGGAAACAGGAAATCAACAGGAAATATATCTTAACATGATGACCCTCCATACTTGATGTCAAGTGCTCAGGTGGTCCAACACAAATCAGAAATTCATTGTTTCATATGTTAAAAGCAGAGTTCAAGTTTTGAACGCTAAGCTGCTCTAAGAAGCGTCAATATGATTTTAAGCTTGCGAAACAAGCAAAGCCAGTAAAAGATTATCCCCTTTAAAATCCTGTGGTAAAAGGTTAACTGATATGTAGAGATTTGTAATTGTAGGGAAAAAATGTTTGGTGCGTGAATGTAACGTCCCAGTTATATTTGAGAAAGAAACACTTTTTTTTTTAAATTCATAACCTTGCCTCAATTTTTAAGGCACGTTTACAAAATATAAACCATTTCACAACCTCAAAATCATATTAACATTTTAGTAATTTCTCTCAAATTACAGGCAAAAATCAACATTAAACTAGACTGATTTAAAAAAAAAAAAAACATAAACACAATAAAAAGAATCTAGTGGTTTCCATAGTATTAAATCACCTCTTCACCTCTCCCATATTGGATACATCAACCCCCTGGTCGTCCCTCAAGCTTGTTCACAGACGTCAGGGTGGAAAATTCATATTGTGGGATCTCTTCAAGTGGCTGGTTTGGTCCTATGAAGTCAAAAGTAAATCTCCCCTGTTTATAACTATCCATGCACATGTAAAATAAACAACTCTGCTCAATAATCTTAAACCAAAGCAAATGTGCAGAGGAGGATAAAAGGATTCACGGTGCTACTATTGGCAATAAATTCATGTTTTTTCACATTTAACTAAATATTTTAGCACATCCTGGTCGCTTCGAGGCCCCCTGTTGTTCAGCAGAGCGACTTCGCGTCACTCCTATGTACGTCTCCTCTACGAAGATGATCGGTTGGTTCATTGAGGCACGAAAAGGCTTCGCCGTGGTCAACTCTCCTCTTCTTCATCTGTGTCCTCGCAGCATTCACTGTCCAAGTGCAGAGAGCTCAGCTGCTCCTCAAAGTTCAAAAACGTGTGGCTGCATTCGTTCTCCAACATTTTCTTCCATACTTTGACTGGAAGAGGAAGGAAAGAGAATTTAGAGAGAATTATTTGATTTCAAAAGGTGGAATCTGCTCCAACAGCCCCCCTTCAGAGCTGGATTGGAACCAGAAACTAATATTGTGTGGGACCAGTGACTTACTGTATTCTGGTTCCTCTGGCTGTGTGCTGTCAGAAACGGACTCTGGCTCCTCAGACAAGCTCAGCTTGTTTATCTGCAGCTCCTTAATGTCTTCCTCTTCCTCTTCCTGGCCTGTTTGCTCCAGGCTGGACACCATCACCTCATACGCTCTCCTGGCCTCAGACGACAACTCAATCATCTTATGATAGAAGTCCTGTGGGTGAGGAAGGGCACAGGATTCAACCCAGAGTTATCCTACACTAATCACTAATTGAGGGTCTGTGTTTTTTATCAAAGGCTGTCTGCTCATTGAAAGAAGTATCGCGCTCAGGAAAACACACTATGTAGACACAGGCCCTTATTCAATAAAGGTGAGATAATCATCAACAAATATGGAGCATCACAACTGTCTTGCTAGCTGTTGGTGTGTCCCAGAGTTGAACATAAGCCTGACCTGTGCACCATCATAGTTGAAGATGCCCACCAGGCTGACAGGCACCATCTTGTTTACACATCGACCTAAAGCTTTCCGTGAGAGGGCGAAGATGAACGGCACCCCTTGTTCCCTACACGTGTCGATGATGACGTGAAGAGCCTCATCCAGACCTCCTGCAGAGGACGACACATTTCAGCATTAATATCATGCTCTTATACATCAGCTGGTGTGTGTAACAGGAAGCGCCAACGTTTTATAAAGGACACGTTACCTTTGGCCTTAATGCGCTCACAGTTGGGTGAGATGATGACACACTTGACCTTCCTGAGTTTGAGGTGCTTCAGGACCTCTCGGAGGCCCATAACAATCCGTCTCTTCATGCGAGCCTTCATGGGGTCCTTCTGGTACAGGCGGTCCTGGAAACGAACCAGCTCCTTTAACAGAACCGTCACACACTCGTCCACGTCTTTGCTCAGCATCTGGCTACAATACCTGATGACAATGTTCATTTCAAATTACAAAATGTGGTTTTTCGTATTTTTTAACCAGCCACATTGGACACACAGGCACCAAAATGTTACAACTTGTGAGCAGATGTGCAGTGAGGCATGAGACTTACTCTCTGAACTTTCTGCTGTGGATTTTGGGTCGATCAGCAGAGTAGAGAACGACATCTACGTTCTCTTTTTTATCAGACTCCCCATCACCGTCTTTCACCATCTCACTTGTTCCATTTATTTCCAGCTGGTCATCGCTTCCCACTTCGTCCTCTGAGATCAAAATCAAATGTTACACTTGTTGATTTCTTTAAACAGAGACTCCGATTTGTTATGTTGTTTCACACACACTTGCGCCGACCTGCAGGATTTGTGTCGCACTGCTCTTCTTCTGTGGTATCAATGGCAGGTATGGGCTCATTCTCGGGGGACAGGCCTCTCTCCTCAAGCAAACGTCTCTGTTTCCTCTCCTCCCTTTCTTTCAAGATAACCTGAGGATCAGGCGGAAATTAACCAATACTGATGAGCGTGTGTTGCTGACATACAGCACTATCAAAAAGAGTGAGTAAGCAGCGTTACCTTCTTCAGAGGAGTGGGTTTCTTGGCTTTAGGCACCTCTCTCTGCTTGCCTTTCTTCACCAGAGGACTCGTGGAGTCCAGGGGATTGTGTGCGATTTTGTCCTGCTGCCACGGTGGCTTCTTCTGAACTGCTGGTTGCTTGTGGATGACAGGCAGCCCTCCGCCAACTACAGAGGAAGATTAAGACTTATTCCAGACCACGTCATGATGCCCTGCACTGAGACATCATTCAGCTTTTGATGCTGAATATCACCCACCTGAGATGACTGGCTTCGTGTCCTGCTTGGCTTTCTGAGATTGTTGCTTCTTTTCAAGGACGGCCAACATGTTTCCAATGTCCAGCTGAACAGGAGCTTTGCTTTTCTTTCCAGAGACCTTCTCAGCTTTCTAGAAATGATTTCATCGGGGGAACAGAATCATTACAGATTAGCTTTGAATTGAATTGTTTCTTCTTCCAGTCGGTCGATCCATTTCATTATAGGAGACGAATACAAACCTGTCCTTTCTTAGATGTCTCTGTGGGCGGAGTTTTTGCTGCAGGCTTTTCCTTGTTCTGCTCAGCAGGCTGATGTTGGACACCATCTCTTTGGTTTTCCTTAAAAAAAACCCCATCATTAAATTACTTTCTAAATACTTTAAGTAGGATGTAGTATGTAAGAAAACATAACTATAACTACAAGGACACACTGTAGAGCACATAACCCCAGCAATGCCCACTCCCAACCTGCTGAAACCACAATGTTGTCCGACAAAATCCCCACACACATAAGTGAGAGCCAATGGCTTTGTTTTGATTTCCTAAGTGTTGCTTCAATGACTGGAGGTGCCGTAGGGAGTTCCAGTCTGGACTGGGTGTGTTAAATAGATTTCCCCAAAAGTCTGTGGATTCCTTCTTAACCAATGTTACACCCATCCAACAAGTGTTGATAATCAGCCTTTTGCACAATCCTGCTAATGGACAAAAAAAACAAGCAGATGGCTAAAAACATAAACTTTCTAGTGGAGGTGATATAATGAACTGTTTTGCTGTACCTCATTGCTGAGCTTTGCTCCAGTACGACCGATCATCAGTCTGTCAATCCCAGTGAAGGCAGGAGTCAAACCTGGGAACTCCTCTTCATCCTGGAAATCAAATCTTTTTAATCCAGCAGCTTTTTAAAAATACTGCCTTCCTTCTAAAAACCCTAATGTATGATATATACATAATATGGGATGGAATGTGGATGGAAACTGAAAATGTAGATTTTTACTTCAAACTTTGGAGGCTCCTGATGAATTAATGGCTCTTCTGACTCCGATTCTGCATTTTCACCAGCACCTTTAGCTTTCTTCTTCTTTTTCTTCCGTTTCTTCTTCCCCATGACTCCCTCTTCCTGCTGTGCCGCTGTTTCCTCCACCTAAAAAAGATGCAAACATAGAGGGGAAGAAAATGTGAGAGGTTTGATATGTAACAGTTAAAAGCACTTGAAATGATTCCAACCCCTACAATAACCTTGATTTAGCCAGAATGACTGGTTGCCATACGTGGAGCGTCTATACAAAATAAATCATTTTAAATCAAACTAAGTATCTACTAACCTGCATGTGGGTGTTCATTGTCTTTTCTTTAGGGACAGGCTTTTTCGGAGGCTTAGAGGCAACATTTGCCCAGGATGTCGCCACAAGCGGACCTAAAAAGTCACATGGTCAAGATCTGAAATATCGTTTGACCATATTGCCTTACAGACAGACTTCAAGGGTTATCAACCCACCTGGTGAGGCAGCAGGGCACTCTGGCTTAGCATCAGATGCATTTTGCTGGGGGTCTGGCAGTGGTGGGGATCCTTTCCTTCCAGTCTGTTCAAAACAGTAACAACAAGTTCATAACAGTTTGTGTAGCAGCAGTGCATGAGCATTCGCCATAAACGTGTGTAGTCTACCATCAGATACTAATAGACAACTCACCTTCCTGGGAGATGCTGATGTTTGAATTTGAGGGCTCACAGATGTAGGATTTGTCCCCCAGCACTGTTTCTGAATGAGTGAAGTTCCTGCTCTACTCAGCGGGACACCAGCTAACTCTGGAAAATCAGCCATCTTCACTTCAAATGAAGCCAAGTTAGTCTGTGTGGGATTTGACCTCCCTGCAGAGTTTTGAGCAGATCTAGCTCCTCCAAAACCTGTGGATCCATCAGTGTTCACCCACATGTTAGGGAACAGGATCCGTCGTGTGCCACTGATCATTCAACAAAAGTAATTTGTCATGCTTGTGTTTTACCTCTTTTCTGTGCATCCATTGAGTTCCTGCCCATGATTCTGCCTTGCACGTGGGAGTCATTGTTGTATTTTGGGGTCTAAGGAAATGTATGAAAATCACCGATATTAATTTAATTCATAGCTGTTTGTTTTACAACACGGCCTGGTACCAAAATCCAAACCAACCTTTGGTTTTGGATCCCACAAACACCGTTCTCTTGGCAGGAAATCCTCACTGGTCTCTCTGGCAGGACGGCTGCTGCTGTAGCCATGACCCCTTGGCACACCACCACCTTTTCCTGCAGCCCCTCCATGAATGTTTGATGGATTCTGCTTTGGGCTCAGATTCCTTCACAAAGTACAGAAATGGACACAAATAAGTTGGTTAAAAGTTCACATTTGGCCCTCGGGTCGCTGGGTTAAAGGAATGACTGCTTGAATGTATATATCTGCCTACCCTCTTGAACTCTGGTTGGACAAATGTGGATTTGGTAACATCAGAGGAGGTGATGATGGGCCTGAGTGTGGACCAGCAGACTCGTTTCTCTGTGGCCTCTGACGTTGATAATTATACGATTGGTCAGCAGATGTCAGTTTGCCTTCCTGAAGGAGTAAAGATAATCAGCCATCAACAGTCTGGTGGAAAACGACCTTTGACAATCGGGTTATTGGCTGCAGGTTTAGTCATGTGTCGCCACATTTTCATTCATGTTTGATCACTTCTTCCAAGTTTTAGACTCCGGTAAATATGTTTGCCTCAACTTCTGATTCTTGGAGAGCTTACAATAACATCATTACATGTTGAGTAATTTAACATGCGGCCACAGTCATAACTTTCAAAACAACTGGATAATGTCTTAAAAAACGTCCCATCTAACAGCTTATTATCGTCATTAAAGCAGCGGTTAACTTTTAGATGTCTTCTACAGAAGTTCGCAACAGTTCAGCCATAGCTTACTAAAGTTAGCTTAGTCTAGCTATCGCCACCGCATTAGCGTAGTACTACTATTAACATTAGCTTGCTAGCCAGCTAAGAACAGCCGTTATTATCGTGAACTACCTTCTCCATATTCAAGTTTTCCTCAATGGAGTCACCGCGCCAGACGTCCACTCGGATTTCCACGTGTTGTCATTATTCCTGTAACAGCGGTTGTGCATTTATGTGCGCCAACACTGTGTGGGTAGTGAGGTTGAGCAACCTGTTTGATAGCTTAGCAGCGAGGCTAGTCGAAGCTGAAAGAGACAGCTGATGTTTACATTGTTTGCTGTCAGTGCGGCGAACAGCGACATCTACTGGCGTCACAGCGTCTGGATACAGAAGGGCAGCGACGACCGAGCCATGGTCACTATCTGTAATTGTAGTAATAGCCATGAGCAGAATTTTGTTTATTTTGTGCTGGTGTTTGTGTGGGTCTTAACAGGTGTAAATGGCCACTGATGTATTAAAAAAGAACAAAACATACAATTTTTACCACATTAATAGTTTAAATTATGAAATTATTATCATATTTGATAGGTTTCTATATTATATAAATATTTGCATGAAAGTTCTTAATCTACAATGTAATAGTGAGATAAATCCGAGCCGTAAAAAGTTACATGTAGTATGGTAAGAGGATTAAATAGCATATACATGTATGTAACTAAATCTAAATAAAATAGAATTAAAAGTACTTAGAAGTGGTTTAGTGCACTAAAGCAGATTGTAAAACCTCTTGTAAATCGTAGAGAAGGACATTTATACATGTTCACATGATGAATTGTTTGTTTATTCTTTTTAATTACAAGAAAATAGAATATAAAAATGTAAAGTCAGCTAAGATAAAATACTTCTTCCCTAAAATAAAAAAAAAATCAGAGTGATTGATAAAATGCAGCAGTATAAAGTGATGACTCGCATGTTATTCATATCCCAACATATCCCGTGCAGTCCACAACATGTATGACACTAAATGTGCTGCTGAAAGGCACTTTTTCTACGATAACTTCTCTACAAAGCTGTCTGCTTTGGCATGAGCATCGTCTTCTTGCAATGCTTTGTATCAAACAATGATTCTTGGTGAACACCGCAGGACGCAGAGAGCTCTTCAAGGTTTGTATTAGATAATTCAGTGCTTGCTTTCCCAGAAGATGTAAACATCATGACATCAAGTGAAGTGGCGAGACAGAACGTCTCTACGTTGACGGAACTCCTTTAGTTTCCTGTGTATCACTCCTCCTTCAGTCTTCTGGCTGTCCTCAGTAAAGCCAGAGGTAAAACGAAACAGCCTGATGTGAGGAGGAAACAGGTCTGTGCTCCAAATATCCAGTAAACTGTAAAGCAAACAGAAGGGTTGAACAGAATGTGCAGCAAAGACAGAGCAAACAGTTTTTAGCAAGCACAGTTTTTTTTGTGAAAGACGTCATCATGTTAAGTTTCCATGTTATCTTTAAATTGCCTAAAATACTTAATGATTGAGCTGTCCTGAATAATTCCTGTCATTTAAGCAGAATGCAATGCCGGTGGTCTTTTGTCTAACTTACCAGAGGATGACACAACTGGTCCCAGTGCTCTGGCCAGAGCGCCTAAACTACGCAGAATCCCCATCACTGTGCCTTTCTGATTGGCCGAGCCTGGGGGAACATCCATGCAGAAAGATCAGCATAATTGTGCACATTATATGGCGTAATGAATAAGGTTTGTGAGTGTCCGTGAATGGCTCACCGTGGTCAGAGACGAGTGTTGACAGGCATGGAACTACAACTGCAGCTGCTGTAACAACAACAGAGATGTAAAGTGTAAACACAGGAAGTCTGTGAATATTAATCTGCCGCCCACAAACTGAAAGTTACACGTCAAGGTATCTGCACACAATGTGATCTTGTTTTTAATCTCCGACGTCTTTAGCTGCGAGCCAGTGGAAATAAATGATATCCAGTGAATGAAAGGGGACTCACCGAAAGCATAAAGCGCCAGGCCGGTGTACAGCATCGTGATATTCCAAGACAGCCCGATGAGAATAAACGCTGGGATCAATGTGATTATTGCCTTAAAAAAAGAAAGACAATTTAATAAAAGGGTTTCAGCAGGTTTCACCACATTTGAGTAACGTCTCAACCTTTTTAAAACCACATAGAAAGCAATGAAACACTTTTACACTGGTCAAAGAATGACGACAAACAAGCAGCAGGAATTTGTTAAGACACTGATCTATTGACACAAATAATATACTTATCATAATAATAATATCATTAATCAATTAATGGGGCCTGGAGTTAGATAGGTGGCAGAAAAGTTATACCACAGTCAAAATTAATTATTATAAAATTCATTGGATTTATGTTTTTGATAAAAGCAACATTAACCTGTTAATAATAAAGGTATGTTGGCTAACAGTCGTTACAGTGTTTGCTACAGATCTGATAGTGCTGTTTTAAACAGTTTAAAGCTTATAGATGTTTAACTTTGTCCAGAGAAAAACTGTTAAATTAAAAAACACATGACTTTTGTTAAGAATTTTAATACCTTCTAATGTCTTTCAGGAAACATTGCTTGAAGATAAGAAGATAAGCTAACATGTTTGCAATTATAGCACGGCTATTTGTAATGTAAGAAGAAGGTCTCGTACCATGCGAACAGCTTTGATATGCTGCCCAGGTTTGATTCTGCGGGCGTATCCCCCTTGGATCGAAGCCATGATGATACCAATGAAGAAGAACATCTTTCCCTGCTGCATGCTGTTAAACATAAACAAATGCTTGTAAAAATAAGAAGTGTATTTCCTGTAACCGACAGCGTGCACAACTTTATCTCTTCTTTTAATCTCATACCTAGTAAACTGGAAGCGTTGGTGAGTCAGAAAACTCAGTGTGAACTCCAGACCAGAGAACAGGAAGAGGTAGCAGAAATAAACTAGACCCAACAATTTAAGTTTCTGCATTCCTGGAAAGACATCGTCACTTTTTATCAGTGTGCTCAACTATTTTATGGTCAAATGGATGTCAAGGTCTCCTGCTCTGAGGATTCCAGTAGGTACATTACTCACTTTCTTTTGAAGGTGGATCTTCTGTTCTGGTAACAGCTGAAAACTGGAACAAAGCTAAAGGGTTCAGGAGGTCCCTGGAGTCCCCAATCCCAGAACTCGAAGCCTAGAATTAGACAAAGCAATAGTCTTTATTTCTATGTGTGTGATAGAATAACAGTCAATTGTTCAGCACTAAGATATTATCATAACTCATGACGATGATGAGGTTTTTTACTGTTTTAATCACTGATAATTGTGTTGGATGTTGATGATTGGATGCACTGGAACTAAAGGTTTTAACCTTTACATGCTTTTATTATAGGGTTCAAAGCCCTGACACACACATGTATTAGTGAAAATAAAGTAAAAGTTAAAAAAGTGCATTTAAATGGTCAAAAGTGCAATCATGAAAATGAAATACATTAAATCCTGTAAAGAAATAATCCTTCAGCAGATAACAAAATAACTAAAAAACCCTAGTAGTAGTTTGACATTCCATGGCTGACCTTGTCGTCCTTTGGCAGCGTCTCTGGCAGCATAAGCCAAATAAAGAGCAGATCAGCGGCACTGAAGGCCAAAGCGAGCAAAGCTGGAGTTTGGTAGAAGACATTTCCTGTTGTTCTGGAGCGGATGGCAAAGTAGGCCCCCATCAGGGGTCCAACGGTGAAGCCCAAGGAGAAGGCAATGCCAATCATGGCCTGGTCAGAAGGAAATGACTCATTTAGCTCAAGCTCTTATCATAGCATGAACTGGCTAACATTTCAGTTTTCAGAGTAAGTCTGTGCCTACCATTCCCCGGTTCCGTGCTTTTGGACAAGGCAAGTCGGCCACGATGGCAGTGCAGAGGCTGACGTTGCCCTTACAAATGCCCCCAATTACTCGAAACAAAAGGAACATGCTGAAACTCCGGGAAACAGCCCAGACTGCATAGGACGACATCAGCCCAACCTGCAACACGATCCAAACCAAATTATAACAAAATAAATGAACAACGATTGCAAGACTGTGCCAATTTAATAAATGGATGATTAACAAGCAGTAATGATACGATCACACTATTAATCTGTTGTATTCCGACAGTGGCCGAATACTTGATTAAGTATTAGGTTTGGGCGCCCTTTGATCTCACATTCATATACAAAGGTTAACTACTTAAAGATATCAAAAGTTTCTTGCTCAAAAATGTCACTTTAGCTAACCGCATATATCAGTTATTTAATAGCTTTGAGAACTTAAATATTGAAATAGTGAGAATAGTTTAATTTAATAATTTGAGTGTTGCTAAAATAAGGTACGTTACTCACTGTAGCAAGAAGGAGGAGGGGTCGTCTGCCATAGTGGTCTGACATCGCCCCGGTTATAGGGGACGACAGGAACTGCAGCAGAGAATACAGCGACCCGATCAGACCTGAAGGGAAAATGAAAGATCCATTTGTATCTGCATGCATCTTTTATTGTGTCTGACAGACGTATGTACTCTATTTGCCGTACATGCTGTTTATGTTATAGTCAGTTCTTTACAATGCAGCCTGATCTTATGTAATTTACTTCATATATATTTTAACATTAATATCACTTATTTTATTGTTTTGAATGTCTATCATAAGTCTCTGTGTAAGGTCTGTTGGTTTGTTCTTCTGCATGCTTATAAATGACTTAAGTAGCTTTGTAATTTCATTTAATTTTTTAGGGTGACTGAAATATAATGTGCGCTGTCCCTTTTTCAAATAAACCATAGATCAATTGATATGTGTCATATCTAATGTGAAAATATTCCAAATACCCCCAAAAAGGACACTGTTGTACTTCTTCTCCATTGGAATTCCAACTGCCTCCCTGAACCAGTCCACAACGCTCTGCAGAGACTGATACACGACATCCTGACGAGCAAGAAAACACAGAAAATATACAAATCACAGATGGGCATAAAACTCACCAGTAAAGAGGCCAGTTCAGCATGAGTCAGCACAACAGTGGGGACTGCAAATCTAATCAGTCAAGAGTCAGTTATGGTTGTGGTGGGATGGATGCACACAAAGCCCCCTTTGTTCAAAGGAGCGATGCATCAAATTCTGCTAACCATTCGTCCAATATGTCCCATTAACATTCCTCTTTTCACCTCGTGTACACAAGTTTTTTTTAAGGTTGGCAACTATAAACAGTAGTTTCACTATGGTAGCTGTTTTAAAATCCTAAATAAGTCTTATGATTCAAAATGTTATTCTCCAATGAGAAGCTACATTTCTGTAACTTATAAGCAACCACAAGTCAACATCTGCTGACGTTGAAGGCATTTTCAACATAAGATTACTCTGCATATTGAAGTCATTTTACTGGCGTGACAGAAAGTTCTCTGCAGAAGACAATTGTGTTCGTCTAACCCCTGTTTGTGCGTAGTGGTCCAGAATTGACGGCAGTAGAGGTAAAATCAGAGTAAATCCCAGCAGGTCCAGCAGCAGGATGACAAACACAATGTTGATGACTTTTGATGAGAACGAGCCGCCATCCTCTGCTGGTTTGTTTGTGGCCGACATCCCACTCACAGAGTCTCTGAAAACACATACACTACAAATAAGACATACAGCACTGAGGTCACAGCAACAGAAATATAGCACACTGACATTACCCTGCATTATTAATAGGATTATTAAGCATGACTTTCATTTACAAGGAAAAAGAAGATATAAACCACTCCAACATTTATCTGGAAAACTATGCTTTTGGTGTCAATTATATAAAAAGTAGAAGATAAGTTCTTAGACAATTTTAAGAGTTTTGATTGTTGTTTCGATGAAGAATCCCTCCATTACACCCCATCTATTCATAAGTGCTTATTATTGTAAACATTATTCTCATATACAGTTTGTTCTGCTGCATGATGACACGTTCATACACGTCTCCATGTTGAGCTGACTTGAAGACTCTGTGTTAAACTGGAGTTCATTCAAAGTGTTTGAATTGAACACTGAAGATGTTTAAAGGATTATTGGAAAATACAGGATCCATAAAATAAATAGTAATTAGTAAATTATTAGGCAGATGACAGTGTAATTAATGCAGTAAATATTAGTTATTAGTATGACAAGGTGAGTTCTGGATGAAAACATGCCATATATACACAGAAACAAATTTAGAAAAGTAGATGCATCCCATTAAAGTTAAATCTGATCAGTCTCCAGCTTTTACAGTTTACAGTAAGACACCAGGACTGAAACTACTGTAGGAGGAAACAACACACACAAAAATGCTTAAATCAAGATTCCTGTCCTGTCTCAGTTAATAAATGCACGAATATGCAAACATATTGTGGGTAAGATGCTAACTAGTATCATTATTGTGATAAAAAAAAATATATAAACCAATACATGAGGTTGATCCTGTATGGATCCAGTGGTGAGTCAGATCGATATTGATCAGCCTCACTTTTTCCCGACGGTTTCTAAACGCACAGAAACAAGACATCGGTAAAAGCTTCTATACTTACAACGTGTCCGCCGGATAATGAATCAAATCTTCGGATGACACCGTGGATTTAACCTGACTCTAGCAACGTGCCTCTCTCATCAGTCCATTATTATTAGTCCACACCAGGAAGCGGTGTCCTTTTACATTTGGATGACAAGAATATGTCGTAATGCTGCCTTCAGGTGATCCGCGTAAACTCGTATTCCCGCATTCCCTAACGTTGCTATGGAATCAGATTGTTGTTAGAATTTCCCTTCCGTGACCTTCGAATATTGGACTGTTTACACAAAACCTTCAATGAAATCACACCCATGTTTTTTTTGTCAACGTCATATCCAGTAACAAGTTCTAAAGCGCTTAATTACTTTTCCGTCATATTGTTCCAGTAATGTGCTGATGTCCTCTTCGCGCTAGCTAGCTAACATTAGCTAACTTGCTCGCAACAGCTGCGGATTGTAGAAATATAAAAAAATATATCTTGCCATCCGAGACAGTTGACATGTGTGCTGAAATAACATTACATTGGTAAATCAATCAATTTCTAAATTGATTTAACTTGACGTAGATGTTACTGGTTTTATATAGTTCTAACATAATAATACTTGCAATGATATGAGTAGTTGTGTGACTTTATGAAGATGTCAAAAGTACCGTTCCTTCACGACCAAGGAACAGAATATGGAATCAGAAATCCTCAATCAAATGAATCAGATGTGGGAATACATTTAACTTTTATTTTATTAAATTGTATAAAATGACAAAAAGTAAAATAAAAAAATGTAAACATGTTTATCATTTACATAGAATTAAAAATGTAACAGTCATTAATAGTATGAAAACAGCAGCATGTATTTAATTACCGAACCGCACTTGAAAGCAGCATCTCCAGTGCCGTTGAGGTTGGTCCAGAGCTTGGTGGAGCAACAGGATGAAAAACAGTTTATAATGAGATTACAGCAGTAAAGGTATATTTATTCTTCCCGATAAACTGCAGGAAGACAAACCAATGTTTCTCACATACAAGAACGATTTCCGTGAGGGTCTTAGAAGGAAATGTGTCATGTTTCATATAGTTGCTTCTGAAGTTTTATTAACTGAAAGTATCAAATAAATGCCTAAAATCGTGACATAAAATAATATTCAATTGTAACATATGTAGAATCTACCAGACAGTGGTTAAAAGCTAGTTTAGAAACCCTCCTAGAAAGCCTTGAAAACATAACTCGTCCTTCAAGACAGAAATCAACAGTGAAAGCGTCAATCTGTAAACCAAAGAAAATGTTACATTCCATGACGCTTGATGTGACGCTCCAGTTCAGGGTGGCTCAAGAGGTTTCGCCCACAAAACTCACACTTGAACGACTTCTCTGTAACTGTGGAGCACAGGGCTGCAACTGTTGCATCCACAGTCTCGACTGGGCCTGAAAAACAGGGGGAGAACTTGTAAAATGAAGACATATGCAATATTTTTGCAATAACATGTGCCTACATACGTAGGGTGTAGGTGTAATGTGACGAGAGGTGTTTTATACACTGTTGATGTCTAACAATCAGTTTAATTTCTTACCTTTGAGCACAGGTGGGTTGTCAGTTTCATTTTTCCCGTCTCCCTCCTCTTGCTTTTGATCCTTGCTCTCAGCTTTAAAACACTCTTGGGTCTTGATGTTATTTTTCATCTTGTGATTCTTCTTGGGAATTATTTGAATTACCCCCATTTTAACTTTGTGGAGATCCTTTGGGTTATGAGGCAAAGTGAAGCTGCTCGTTTGGTCTTGAAATATGATCTGACTTACATTCACAACCTCGCTGTAAACGTCCTGCTTTTTCACAACCGTTCGATCATGACTGACCTTTTTGTGCAAATATCGGCTACTGCCATCCTCATCCATCTGCAGGACTTGACGTAATATATCATCTTCTACTCTCTCCTCCAACGTTTTATTCTGGAGCACTTTATTTTGGAGCTTGAAAGCCTTTCTATCTACTTTACTGTATTTTGATGAGCTCCCCTCTGCCGCCCCCTCTTTTCCTTCTTTGATCATTATTCTGCTGTCTGCATAGCCTCTGGGTTGGTTCACATTCATTTGCCTCACTTTGTTTGGAACATTGCAATCCTCCTTTTGGAGATCTGAGTGGTTCATCTCTTTCATGTCTGTCAAGAACATCTCGTTCTGCTCCTGTGGGTCCTGCTCAAGCGTCTCTTGGACAAGAGTGTTTGCATTGTTTTCCTGCTGAATGTCTAATGCAGAGCTCTGTGTGAGACTTCCTTCACTCTCCTTGCGACCATCTAGCCGTAGCTTCTGACATGGTTCCTCATTTGTTTCTACATCTTCGCTGTCGTTGTGGTTAGACAACGGTTGCTCTTCTTCCTCATGCACCCTGCCCGTCCTTGCCTCGAGCTGATCAAGGTTGACCTGACCCACAAGCTCATGATTCCTCACAACCTGCAAGAAACAAAAAAAAAAACCTCAAATTATAAAAATGCATTAGACCAGTGCACAATTAGATTTTTAGGAAGAAGTATTCACATTAGTTAATGAATGATATTCCAGTATAAATTCCAGGTGTTCATAGGCGAGTTGAGTGACAAACACCCACCTGATGGTTATCACACAGGTGCGCCTCCAAGTGGCACAACTGAGTGCAGTCAAAGAAGCACAGGCGGCACTTGTACGGTTTGATGTCATCATGCCTCATCATGTGCACGCGCAGGTTTTCAGCACTGGCGCTTGTAAAAGTGCACTTGTGACAGCGGAACACGATGCCTTCAAGGTAACGTGACAGCTTCGGCCGCCGCACCTCTATCGGCTCAACACGCTCTTCTGAAAACAACAGAGAATAATGAGGAGACCAACCAGGAGAACACACTGAATCCTGCTGGGTGTCTAACATACCACGATGCAAGATGATGTGTTCGATCATGCTGTTCTTGTTCTTGGTCTGGTAGAGGCAGAAAGGGCAGTGAAGGTCCTTGTGATGAGGAGGTTCTGGCTGGGGGGTGGAATGCCCCAACTTCAGGTGTACGTCAAAGGCTTTCCTGGTGAAGGCAGGAGAAACAAATGAGGATGGCTCTTCTGAAATGTAACTTAAGACGTCACTACTAACCCCACATGATGAAAAATGACAGATTGCCACACGTGTCCTAAATACATAGCCGATGATCTCTGAATGACCTGCAAATTGTTTTCGCTGTTACTTTCATTAAGAAAAAAAAAGACGTGTCACTGAAGCGCATTTAATTTATTTGATTCCACTTACGGTATTTCGCGGAATGTTTAAGATTCAGTGCAGTCATTTATCATTGATTGTTCGACTGTACTTAAAAACCTTTATCCTTATTGGATACCAGGAGAGTTCCTGGAGCCTTTATCTTAAAGCATCTGATACCAGATTGTGCATGCCCTGTGTTTTGAATCTAATTCACACAAAAAAGGGAAACCAACCTTTTGTTCTGTAAATGTATTGTACACACAGAAAATAGTAATTACAGTACTGCTTGTAACTTACTTAAAACAGGTAAAAAAGCTGCAGTCCTTGCACTTGATCATCCTCTTTCCATGGCGATTGTAGTAGTGTCGCCGTAAACTAGACAAGTGTCCAGTGCTGAAACTGCACAACACACAGTGCAGCAGACTGCTATCAGGTGACTTTGTTTCTTGCATGTTTGCTTTCGACGAAGAACCTTTTTGAGCAATCGAACTGATGTGGTTCAACTGTCGCTGCACATCTGGAGGCTCCAAGTACAACGATTCTGTCAAGGTTAGAAAAAATATAGAGCAGCTAATAAAGCAGAAAGTGTGTACTCAGTATATATTTTAGCAGTTTTACACAGTAAGCTTTATGAACCATGATAGGGTTAACTTACTTTCAGTCACTTCTGGTTCTTCATCAGACACGTTGATCAGTTCGTCCGATGAGTTGGGGAGCTCCTCTTCAGACCTCTGAGAGGTCACCTCATCTTGTTTGTCGGCCATGGAGGCATCCATGAGATCTGCACATTTGAGAGACAACATCTTTTTAAAATGAAATGTTATTTTGCAAATCCAGATTGATCTTAGAAAGCCTATACGGCAACTAGAGGTGGTTAAAACATCACCAGTTGCTTACTTTTATGGTTTCTCTTGAAATGACCCAACCACAGGCCCATGACGGACGTCCGGTAGGAGCAGATAGTACACACGAAAGGCTTCTTAGTCCAAGATTTGTAGACGATATTTTTGTCGATGCTGTTGACATAAAGGCAATTAATACAGTCAATTGGGTATATTTACACACATCTGCAGCTAAGATGGGAAATAAGTGACATCATATTTGGGTAATGGGTTTTTAATTAATACTTATTCAAATTCCTTACTATACTTCAACAGTATTTAATGGTACTTTCCTAATTTTGAATGTCTGTACTAAAACAGCTAAACATTACTCTGCTGTAATAATTAATGTTTAAACCATTACAAGTTAATTTAAATATGCTTCCAATTTCTTGTGATGGGACAAAATTTAAGTTGTGTGTAAAAACACTTGACGCTTTATCACTTGCAAAAGAGGGAATTTCATTCTAAAAATACTGCAACAATTGGAAGACTCTCTTCCCTTCTTCTTACTTGTGCTCTAATGAGGTAGGCAGACTGTTTTGTTTCTTGATGGCCGCAAAGGCTGCATGGCTGCGTCTGTGGGAGAGTAGCCCTTTCAGAGACATGAACGTTCGCGGACACTGTCCACAAGTGTGTTTTTCTTTTCTGTCTTCCGGCTCTGGTCGCTCTTCATCAGCGGGTTTCGAAGGGGTTGAAAGATGTCTTGTTGGCGACGTGAAGGATTCTTCTTGCGTCACTTTAGTCACAGACGGCTCCTCCAGAGCTTCTGACACAGGCAGCTCGAAAGGCTGAAGATAAAGCAGAGCAATGGTCAACAGATTTGAAATTTACATGTGTAGATCAAACATGTATCAAAGGATCAAGAGTGTAAATGAGCAGAGGCAGTTTACCTCAGAGGATTCAGCCGTTGGGGTTGCTGTAGTGACAAGCGTCTTCCTTCCAGCTGCCGCCTCCCTATCACTCTCTCTGTGGTGATCCAGGTGCTGACAGAGGTTTCTGATTCCATCCAACTGTTTCTTGCATCGGCCACATACGTAAGTCCCTGTGTGCCTTCTTGATCTACGATATAACACAGTGAAGTCCAGATGGCAGTCCGAGCCGTGAACCCTACTATAGTGGGCAATCAGCCGCTGTGATGAGTTGAAGAGTAAGTCAGGGCACTTCTTACATTTCATTTGTGCACTGTTGTTAGAACCTTTACGTTTATTGTATTTCTGCAGAAACGTGCTAGTTGAAAATGAATCATATTTGTGACCATTTTTGTAGTGAGCTGCCAGGTACCTTCGACAACTTCCTATATAGGGACAAATGTGGCATTTGTACAGCTGGTCCTTCGTTTGTACAGATTGTGTGTCCAGAGGGGTTTCAGGTGCTTGGTCTGGAGATGGTAGTCGTGCCTCCTTGTGTTTTTGCTGATACACACTGACATGGTCCTCATTCTTTCCCTGTGAACCAGTATAGTGGGTCACAGGTGGGTTAAGAATCAAATCAGGATCCGCTGATTTTTTGTTTTGCAAAGAGGCAGCTTCCAATACTGAGCCGTGAGAGTTGTCATCCTCAGGCAGAGGTCTGCTCTCTGTTTCAATCTCAGCTGAATGTGCAGAAGCCAGTGGCGCAGCATGGTCTTTCTCACAGTGGACTTTCAGTTTCCACAATGAGGCGTGAATCTGCGGACATATGTGACACACGTACCCTCTCTCATTAGAACCTCTTCCCAGCGTGCACCTGACCAAGTTCGTTACAAGTATTTCATCCATTAGCAGTTCCTCCGCCCTGGCTGTGACCTCTGGGTGCTTCATTTGGCAGTGAGTGAGCGTTCCATGGAAGCTCGTATTCACATAGGGGCAGTTTGGACACGTGAAGACTATTCTTTTGTCTGTCTCCGCGCCAGAATTACACGCCTCAGAAGTATCTTGTGGTTTCTGTCTTAAAGGATGTTGATACAGTGCTTGCTTGTTCGAGACCTGTTTCTGTACTGATACGTAGTATTTCAAATAGGCACCCTTCCCATGTTTCTTCCTATAATGGCATCCAAGAAGCTTTTTTGTGAAAAAGGCATTTGAACATAGGACACAGTTGTACGAGCCGGATGCATTCTTATGCTGACCCAACATACGTCTCCTCTGTGAGAACTTCCTTCTGAATAAGGAAGCTTTGGACAGTGACCCCAGACGGCATACGGTCTTTGATAGTTGTATTTTCCGCACAGTCGATGGTTTTGTTGCTTTTTTGGAGGTGTTTGGCACAGTTTCATTATGGACCTTCTCACAGTGCCATTTAAGCCACTTCAGCGACGTGCGAACTATTGGGCAGAATTCACACACATAGCCACTAAATGTCAAAATGTCACCGGAATTCCAATCCTGAGAATTCTCTACAGCCACCTGCACACTCTCTACCTCGGATGGGAGGGCAGGATGTCTCATCCGGCAATGAGTCCCAGCTCCTTGATGGCTGGTATTCACGTAGGGACAATGTGGACACTTATAGACATGCACACGAGTGTGATTCTGTTC
This sequence comes from Macroramphosus scolopax, assembly GCA_901007825.1. Lineage (NCBI taxonomy): Eukaryota > Metazoa > Chordata > Actinopteri > Syngnathiformes > Centriscidae > Macroramphosus > Macroramphosus scolopax. The sequence goes on from CAAKHC010018841.1 coordinate 100,957, forward strand.
ATTGTCAGCATTGGGGTGTTTCATCCCCAAATGAGTTTTGAGGCCATGCTGGGTGGAAAAAGCTAAGGGGCACTCAGAGCAACTGAGCATTGCAGAAGATGCTGATGCTTCATGAGATGAACCAGGTGACGAATCAAACTCAAGAGGCTGCTGGAAGTCGTCAAATGACCTCAGACTTTCACTGCGGTCTTCTCCATGCCTGTTTGCACTTGGCTTCTTTCTGCTGTTGACATCCAGGACAGAGCCGTCCTCTTTCACAGACCAAGGATGGACAGCGCGGTAGTGGTCTGTGAGAGTTACCAGAGAGCTGACTTTAAATGAACACGCTCTACAGGAATACTTCCTGGTTTCACTTTGGTTGGACCTTTGAGAAGGTAAGGGCCCATCAGTGCCGTCATCGTCCACGCCGTCCGTGTGCTTCCTTTTAGATGTCTTTTTTTCAGGAGAGGATATCTCACATCCGACATTTAGCTGTGTAGCGACAAACTCAAGGCTCGAGCTGGTTGCTGGGTGTTGTTCTTGGTAGTGTTGATTCAGCACAGCTGTTTTTTGATGAGAGAAAGCGCACAAGTCACAATGGTGTAATTTACCGTCTCTCGAGCAATGTCTTAAAAGATCGGTAGCTGAGTGATGTGACTTGTGGATGTTCCACATGTGCCTCCTCAAACAACGCACATGCTGAGTGCTGTAGGTGCATCTCTGACACCGAAGGGTTTTGTGCATTTGTGCTGATGAAGACCCTGAAACTGAAGAGGGTTTTCCACACATCTTTATTTGCTTCTTTTTATCTTCTTTATCCCCAATGGATTCCGGATTGACGCCATCAGTTGCTTGTAGTTCGAATTTCCCTGTCTGTTTGAGAATCCAAGAAGTATGCTGGCGAATTTTTTCCATCTTGACCTCAGATCCGGGATGTCTCCCGTAGTAATGCCTCGCTACAGAGTTAATAGAGCTCTGTCGATAGTTGCATAAGTGGCAGAAAAACTTATTTTCATCGCCCTCACTCATAACAGGAAGAGGTAGATTGGTGGAAAAGGGCAAATCTGTTGCTTGAAGTTTGGATTTTTCAATTTGTTCGCGAATTAAAGCTGTATATTCCAGAACAGACTCACGGTTGCAAAGAAGGACACTGTGAGCTCTGGCTCGATGGTTTGTCACTCCTTTAACTGATGGATTTCCATAGTTGCATGTCTCGCAGTAAAACAAGTCCTCTGCACGTGCATAAGCATTGATACCATTGGGTACATTCTCATTACACGCCCTAACTTGTTTACTAGATTTAGAATCGGAGGATTTAACAATTCCTGAGGCCTCGGCTTCACTTTGACATCCCTTGCTCTGCAGCTCGTCGTTATACTTCAAGATCTCTTTAATACCCATCTGTGCATTCGCAGCATGTTTTGTGTTATGATGACAAACAACACTTTTAACGTTGGTACTTGAATAACTGCAGAACTGGCAGTAGAACACTGTGTTTGGTGAATGGGGGGATAAGGCAACCATTTCTTTTCCGTCATGTTTGTCCTCTGCAGATTCACCTTTCTTGGTTTTAGGGGACTTTGAAGGACTCTTCGAAGCTTCGGGGGCTAGCTTGGGATTCATCAAAGGAATCAAAATCTCTTGTGACGTCTCGGCCCTGTCTTCCTCTTTCTTTGAAGAATCACAGGTTTTCTTTTCAGGTGTAGATTCGACTGTTGTCGTAACAGAGCTTGGAAACACTGATGTCTTTTCAGGCGTCGCTGCCTGAGACGTGACAGTCTTCGATTTTTTTATTTTGTCAATTGTGACTGCTTCCTCTGGGTGGCATTTCTGGTAGTGGACATGCATGACAACAACTGACTTGTGACTAAAGGCGCAGTTTCTGCACTGATACAAGGACACATCTGCACCTGCTTTGGTGGTGGGCGGTTGTGATAAGGGTGCACTGTTGACTTCCTCACATGGGATAGAGCCACTCAGAGAAGTAATCCTTGGTGATCTTTTTAAACTGGGAGTCTTTTCACATTCATTCACCTTGGATGACCCTTCTTGGCATCTGGGCGCCAAATATCTGAGGAACATAAACGAATTATCCATGTTATGTTTTGGGTGATTTTCCTTGTAGTGTTCTTTTAAGGCGTTCAATGCATCATTGGTAAATGGACACACGAAACATTTGAAAACCAAACTGAGTTCACTTAGTTGCAGCTTGAACACATCTGGGTCCCCTTCATGATTTTTTGCGTAGTGTTTCTTGAGGTGACTAACTGTTAAAAACTCGACCGGACAAATCAGGCATCTGAAAGTAGCGCTCTGGTCTTTCAGATTGCGAATGTAGTCAGAGTTATACAGAACGTAGGGGTGGTTGTTCTGATAATGGGTGGACACATGTTGGATGTCTTCATCGCTGTAGTCACAGAGCTTGCAAAAGTACATTTTCGGGATTTCCGAGTTCCCATAGACAATATGAACCCTCTTTTCATCGTCATCTTCGCTAACTTCAAAAGAAAACTTTGTGATGCTTGATGATTGTTGTGTGCCCGCTTTATGTTTCCCTGGGAGCCTTTTCTTTTCTTTGTCTTCTTTCTTTGTATTTGTAACTGGATGCCTTCTGGAGAGTTCAGTACAGACCCTCTTTCCACTGTCGTCAGGAGGTTCACTTTCGAATTGTCTCTTAGATCTTACTGGTGCCAATTCAGAAGCATAAAGGTTGTCATCTATCAAGAA
>CAAKHC010018842.1:5871-30915 GCA_901007825.1 Macroramphosus scolopax
GATGGGCTGGAGGAAAGCTGCGGGCCCGGCCTGCTGCCGACTGGACCGACATCAGTCCGCCTCCTCCATCCGTGGTAAATTCCTGCAGGAGCGCCATTCCTCCCAAAGCTGGCTGCTATTATCATCTGCTATATCTAAATCAATGGTTTGAAATAGGTATCGTAGTTTTGCCCGTTCTTATCAGATCTTCCATAAAACAACATTTATCTCTTGAATCTAATGGCTTCTTTTCCTCTTGCACAATCTGTTCCTTTCTCATTTAATCATCAACACGGAAGGTACATGGCAGCATCAACATTTATTCTCCTTCTACCTTCCAGAATTAAGGAGACCCCCCCCCCCCAGCATGATTGTTCACTCACAGGATTTACAGACACAATCTTGCACCACGTTACTGTATTTAAGAGAAGTTTATAATTTTTCCAAAACATCTCATTTGAAATAACTAGAAAATCTAAATAAATTACACAAAGTTGTACTTTTACTTACTTACAGCAACAAACTCATTAGTGAGGCTGTTCTGTGTGCAGTTTTGATCTTACTGCAACTTTAGTATCAAGTTTAAGGATTCTACATAATAACGTGAACATCTTGGTGTGTGTTAGTCCCGGGATCGACCTCCCCAGCAGGCTCTTACCCTCATTGTGGAGGGTTTAGAGCAGGGGACTGGATAATCCTTGTTTAAATACAACACCATCAGTATGTATATGCAGTTTGTGTTCTTCAATCATAAATCTCCGTGCAGCAGTTAATAATCGCTGTGAAAGAAGGTTGTACTCAGTTTTTCATCAGTCTTTGTACACAATATTCATGTGTTTTACTTAATGCCAGTGGCATGGACACTCTGATTAGACCCATTGCAGCCACTTCAGAGCGGTGGTGAAGAACAAGGCCACTAAGTGCAGGAGAAAGGGAGAAGCAGCAGGAAAAGCACATGAACGCAGGTCATTCAAAGTGCACTTAGCAAAACTCTTAAAATGTCACGTACCACACATACGACCTTCAGGTCATTCACATTTAAGAATATTCATTACCAGAATTTTATAAGACCAATACAATGTAATTTCCAATTCTGTGAAGATGCAATTCAACTGTGGTTAGATACACAGCAGCCAATTTATTAGGTAGACCTTGCTTGTATCCCAGGTTGTACACCATCGTGGGACGGATTCAGGTGCCCTGGAGATTTGGGTAATATTGACATGATAGCACCGGACTTGTTGGAAATTAGCAGGCAACAACTTCATGATCAAAAAGCTGTTTTCTTCTGCAGAGCAGTTTGTAACAAGCGGTAGCATGAATGGACTCCATACATTAATAAGACGTAACGTTTAGCCTGCTGTGTGTTCTAATATATACTCTGTAAATTATGTGAAAACATCATGTTGAAAATGTGAGAACAAATATGTTAATTTCAGCCGAGACAATCTAGTTGAGTTTGGTGAAAAATGAATATTTCAATCTACACATATTATGGGAGCCGAGTTTCTTCTCATGAATTGCACGGATGATATTTACTTTGAACTTGATTTAAGATTAATATTTCATTGTTCTCCCTTAATATATCTGTCCAACCCCAACACAAAAACACTGAGGTGAAGATAAGTGACAAAAATATTTATTTTAGGATGTCACATTTTGTGCATTCAGAAGAGATATTACTGTCAGCAGTTCTTTGTATTGAATTTCTGACTAAAATACCAAAAACATGCAATTCATTTTTTTACAGCGTGTGAGAAAGTGCAATTTGTCTGAAGGCGAACATCTTATAACAAGTGCATTGAATGTAAAAATGTCTGTTTTGTTTTAATCTTATTCCATGTTGTAAAGAAATGCTGCAGCAGGTAGGCAGATGTCTTTCATCTTAAATAATTAAAAGAGGTAAGCAAGTAAAGTTAATCGTTCTGTCTTGGCGATTTGAGAAATTTCAATAGAAAGACAATAATGGTCCAGTTTATCTTGTCGTTCCTTGCTGGTCATCAAATCCCAGAAATTCCAAATCCATTTCATCACTCGACTCGAAAAGCCCCCAAAGCTTCAGTAAAGAATCATCACGAATGTCATTGGTCTTTACGTGTTCTTCACATACAATGTTTGCGTTTGCTTTCCGTCTGTTGTGTTTATAAACTCTGACCTTCCTCTGTATTGTCCGGACCGGCACGTGGCTCTGTGTGGGGGGGCCCCCTTCTCTCTCTGAGAGGGTGTTTGCAGTCATTTCCCTGGGTCGTATGTCTCCATGCTGGAAAGCCTCAAACAGTGAAGACTCCTTGTGGTTATCACACTCCTCTTGTTGATTTGTAATTACATTAAGGCTTCTTGAGAGCACGTCATCTGGTACATGAACATTACGGACGTGTGAGGTTGAGGTGCTTATGTCCGTGTGAGATATTTGAACATCTGGGTTGACCTGACAGACTCTGGAGGGAATATGGGAAAGAGATTCACCTCTAGAGGTCGCTGTTTCAAACTTTTGGTAATGAATTTCATCCTGCTCAGCTTTCTGAGATCCAGGAGTCAAGGAACTCCGTATGCACGTCCGTTTACATGCAGAAGATTCCTCACGGCCGTCGACAGTCCGCCGCTGCTCTTCTTTACTTACCTCTGTGGTATTGCGTTCTCCCCTGTGTCTTAGCTTTGTTTTCCCACTCAGACCACGAATATTCAGAACAGAGGAAGCACTGCATTTTGGTCTACTGGGAAGAAAGAAAAACAGGGACGAGTTGAGAAGAGACTAAAGCTGCAAATAAGTAATAACATTTTCATGTTAGTTTTGAATTTGCCTTCTTTCTTGTGATGATATACTTTAGTTGGATTTCTCAAAGGAACAAAGACAATCATTTTAAAAAATGACCTTGTAACTTGACTTTTGATGTGGTTGAAGCTGCAGTGCAGGGTTGAAACCAGGCTGTCCACCACATGGTATTCGCCACTCTTGGAGAAAGCCCGGTGACGTTGACTCTGTAGATGCTCGATACAAAAATTACCCAGATAAATAATTAACCATAACAGTGGTCAAGTTGATGCCACAGGGCACAAGATGTTCCCTCTGCAATATGAACTAAATATTCTCCCTTACATAAACATCTTGCACAAGTTGAATAAACTGAATAAGCTTCAGGGCAAATTGTATCAGGTATCAGTTCAGCATGTGTCAAACTCCAGAAACATGCAGTTGATACTGTTGGAATAGCCTGGTGTCTGTTTGTTTGCAATATCGATTTGTTTGAATGACACTTTTTAAAGTGTCCAAGTATGTGTCTAAGCAGAGAGCTCTATTGAAGCTGATAAAAAACATATAATCTAAACATTCACATCCACAAATATGAAGACTTACTGTCGTCAGGTTTTCATATTTGACCATGCAGCACTCGCAGTAGCCGCGTCGTTTCTTGTCTCGGTTCTTCTTCCGGCAGTGTGCTCGCTCTTCACTGGCTGAGGCTTTCACACCTCTGTTACTCAAGGAGCCGAGACGTTGAACAAATAAAATCACAGCAGGATGAAAACACTTTGCATTTCGATACATTTTCAGTCAGTTTTGATGAGCGACCCCCTCGGAGTCTTTGGTGACTTTACCAAGTCAAGAACATTTCACACCCGACTGTCTTAGGCTTCACCAATAGTATGAAGTATAAATAAGACAACATTATTATTGAGAACAGATATCATAAACAGAAGAACGCCACTGGACGACAGAGAGGCAGATTAAAAAAAATCAGTGAAACATACAGAGAATGTAGTTTGTTAAACTAATTTGGAACCTCGTTAATAAGAACTCTCTGTGCATTGTGGGATTTCCACTGGTTAAAATGTGTTACGGCAGAAGAAACTTTTTTTTTTGTGTAAACATGTGTCTTACTGTACTATCCAGATGTTAAAGGTGAAGCAGAGAGAGTAACTATACCTGTGACCCCGCTGTCTGTTCCCTTGATAATATTTGTCCTCCAAACAGAAGGGACTACAGGGAGGAACCGTCTTCAGGCTTAACTCAGGCATGTTTGGAATAGAGAGGAAGATTGGACAGTAGTGTCTGAGGAGAGGCAACAAAACATTCATATTACAGTAAGTACTGTCTATTATGTGAACCATTTAAAGTCAGTAAGTGGACTTCAGTTTCATTTCTTCTACTGTCTCTTACCTGCTTGAATCCTCAACTTTGACAAAGGGTTTACTGATACGTCCTCCTGGAAAAAATTCATTTCACTCTTTATTTAAAAGCATCAGTAAAACGAGACAATATTTATGCAGGTAAATAAAAACTGCTGGGCAGTTAGTAAAGGCAACGACAGCTCCTCTACAATTTACCTTTGCATTTCTGAAAGCTGTGCTTCGCTGCTGGCTGAGTTTTGACCTGTAAAGAATGACAGGACAAGTGGTCACAAAATGTAATAACTAATTGATCCTGTTGTAAATGATAATCCGAAAAGCATTTCTACACAAACCACATTTGAACATTTGGAACTAGTAAACTTACACTTGTTTTGACAGCAGCGGGGACGGGACACAGGCTGGTGATGATCTTCTTTTTCTTCTCAACGTATGCCCTCACATCTGCAAGTCAATAAATACCTTTATAAAAAGTCAGATCAAACTAACCACCATCTCATTCACAGCACTAATCTAGGTCATTTCAGTAAATGGTAGATATAATTGAGTAAAGTGGAAGCAAACCATCTATATAGAGGATTTTAACACCCCACTCCAGAGCATTTGACAGGATCTTGTTCATTTGCAACCTCTCCTAAAAACAAACAAGTGTCTATTAGCACAAAAAAGCAAAAGGACCTTTAAAAATACCAAAGGTGGAGAGCCTCAGTAAACTCACTAGTGTTGACTTAACAAACCTTCTCTTTCACCACTCTCTGGACCAAAGACTTCCCTCGGCTTACAACAAACTGCAAAAGCAAACAGATAATGTAAAAGAATTTTAAACAATTAGTAGGAAGTGTTAAATTAAATAAATAAAACAATGAAAGTGAGCTCACTGTTTCAGTTTGACCACGAGACTTGCTCTGGCTGATGTCCGCCCGGCTCCCAGGCCGGGGCGGGTTTGAGCGAGGGTGAGGTGAACTCTGTCCGGAATCCGGGCTGGGGAGAGGCGAGTCCTGCCTGAGGCACTGCGCATACTTAGCTTCCCTTTTGTTTGATACAATATACTTTATTTCCTTACTGAAGAACTTCTCCACAGTCTGAGTGACAGACAAGAGAACAACAGGACAACAGCTGGATTAAAGAAAAGTTGAAACTGTGTATATGCATATTGCACCGGTCACAAAGATCATTATATCCATTTCTGCAACATACTACAACAGTGCCGTACAATTCTGGGTTTCCAAACTAAACCTTTTTTTGCATTAAAGAAAATGTGTATCTTTCAAACTGTCAAGTTCAAGAAGCATTGATTGGCTTATCAGAGTTAAAATCTGTTTTACTTATGATTTAACCAGATAGATTCCAGCGTTCCCCATGTAACTAGTACTTTGGCGGCTGTGTTACACTGAAATCATTAGAAAAAGCAGCATAAGAATAATCTAAAATCTGCATATCTTAAGGGATTAACTTAACACTTATTAGAGAGATGTAGAACAAGCTGCTCTGAGGTAATATTTTCCAAAGCAGATGACATTGAGTTACCGTAGTTGCATGTGTATAAAAAGACATCAGGTGCTGTAACACTCAACAGCTCAATATGGAACAAGAAAAATGACAAAGAAGCTTTTCAGTAAAGAGAAAGCATGTGTTGTCTCACCCCTCCGAGTTCTTTAACGTCTCTCTCCAAAGTCTCTGCTATTCTGTTAGATGGCAGGTCGAGGTAAAACACTTTCCCAGCAAAAGGTTTGAGTTTTGCAGGATGCGGCGGACACAAAGTTGTCTTCTGATCATTTTTGCCACTTTTCCCTTAAATACAACAGAGTCAAATGAGCATGTTTATATTCAGTTGTCATAATCTGTAGTCTTACCAGGTCTTTCTGGTACAAAGGAAGTTCGGTAGTCCAGTTCCTGATGTCTTCACCATCTCCACACAGTATTACACTACTGAATATTGAGGATCTATTTCACTATAGTGTAGTGCTGCTAACGTTACTGACATCTCACTCAACTTTATATGACAAGTATTGAATGTCTGTCCGGAGAGTTTGATAATGATTTATAATGATAGTATTTAAAGTGATGCTAGTATATATCAAAACCAACAAACAGAAAGATTACCTTGCCAGCCGGGTCCAGTCTGTCTCTGGGTTCGTTTTGGCTTCATGTTCTTCTCTTTCATGAAGGACGTGTTGTTTTCTTGCCCTCCTGTCTTGAAACAACGTAACGTTAAATTACGTTTGACATGTGTGTAAACAAAGAGCTTTGTTAACAGAGTAGCTGCTTATAGACAAACGCCGAAACAAAAACGGTAGCATCATAAGCATTATTACTGTTCCCCAGTTATTTAAAACTCAACTTATATTAGGTGACTGTCACTTTTAAATCTTTTAAACGGCGACTTACCATTCAGAGTCGCTTTCACAGCGGACTGTTTGTTCGGTCAGTTGTTTTGCTTACGTTATATGCATGAGTTATTCAACAAACAATAAAGTACTCAAGAGCTCTACTGGCATGTTTGTTACCACAGGGTGCCACTTGTTAAGAGTAGTAACCCGTTTTACAACTTTTTGTCGGAATTGGATGAGTTTTAACTTATTTCGCAAAACGTCCCTTTCCCGCTTTAACTGTAATGGTGGAGGATGTCCGGGTTGCCAGGTTTGCACTTTCTGGGTATAAACTCTCGACCAGGTCCAAAATGTTACCGACTTTGACTTAGAGACGTATAATCGATCGTTTTTAGTCGTTTACTTTCGTGCTTTAAAATACTCTAGTAGTACACGAATAGTCCTGTAATAGTCATGTCTATGGTCCAAAGAATTGAGAAGTGGTACGGATTTACGGGGTCGGAATCTGGCAACTTTGGAAATACGTGTTCATGTCCTTGTGTTCGCATGTGATGTTTCCACAATGTTATGAAAACAAAATGGCAATGGAACATTTACTTACATACAATTGTTTATGTAAAATTCATATTCATTTATATTTGTGTTAAAAGTATCCTTTATTTTTTTTTCCTATAACGTGAAATTCAGAGGAAATTTACATTTCCACGAAAGTGCCGAACTGAAACTAATACGAGGAAACAAATCATCATGTAACTAATGTCCCCCCTGTATACTCACCAGCTAGCACTCTGAGCTTACACACGTGTTTCATTTTTAGAGACTGTATGACAGCAGTGCCTCCAGTCAATGTCCGGAAACTAACAAAGTAAAGCAAAAGAGGAATGTTTATTTCAAAGGAAGTCTTCGTTTCCAAGGAGCTTTAGAAGGTAGGAAGTTAGCTAAACTGCGTCAGTTAGCAAGAGGGCTCCATTCAGTTGACGTTTTTGTATCCTCTTTAAAATATGTCTAATATCGCACTTGTGTCTTGTGTTTTAAAGACAACATGAGAGGTCAAAGTCAAGCCAGCAATGGCATAACTCCCCTCCAACAGATGGTGGCGTCCGGTTCTGGAGCCCTTCTGACATCTCTGTTCGGTGAGACACCGTCGTGTGTCATGTGGATTGTTTACTAATCAAAAAGTACAACTGTAACCTCAATCACGTCTCCTTCACACCGTAGTCTGTTTCAATGTTTTAATCTTGTTTTCATATCTTACAAGCAGTCACTGGCTTCTAATTTATGCCACCATAAAGATAGTTTTACATAGCAAGTCTTCTAGAGTGTGATTGCAACTATGATGATGCTTATTCTTAATTATTTAAATTTAAAGATCCCCTCCAAACATGTATAAAGGCATGCAAAACTACTCTTTAATACACAACTAACTATAATGGGTTTCTTACATGCTTTTTGCAGACAAAAAGCAATTATTAAAATGACACTTACTCCTCTGCCCTCATTTAAAGAATTACAGGATATATAGAAATACAAGTATTTTCGTTTTGCTGGTTTAAGTGCTCACACCACTTAATGTATGTATGTTGAATATTGTTAAGGCAATGAAAGTTTGTTTATATATTTTTTTAAAACTGCAGTTTGCCTAGAAAGACATATTTGATAAAGTTTACATAGCATATCCATAATGGAGTTATCATATTGTTGTTTTTGGCTCTTTACAGTCACACCTTTGGATGTGGTGAAGATCAGACTTCAGGCACAGAAAAATCCCTTCCCCAAAGGTATAACGATATGAATTTGACTTGCACTGGACTAGTATTGTTTTTATATGGTGGTTCCATATCATATGTTTTTCAATGTTTAGGGAAATGCTTTGTCTACTGCAATGGACTCATGGATCACATTTGCACCTGTGAAAACGGCAACTCGAAGGCGTGGTACAAAGCCCCCGGTCACTTCAATGGCACAATGGTAAAACTTTCACATACCTAATTTCTGCCAGTGTAACCGTAAAAAAAGAACATGTTCAGTGTTGGAGTTGTTAAAAGTTCCCAGATATGATCTGCACTGGCAGCGGGAGAAAAAGCTCATGACAACTCAAGCAGATATTAACGTTGTCATATGTGGAACCCTGTACATCTCTGCAGGATGCCTTCATCAAGATAGTCCGCAGTGAAGGAGTCAAGGCATTGTGGAGCGGTCTACCTCCAACCCTGTGAGTATGAAGTTGACAAGGTTTTGTTGTTGATTTATCGTTCATGGAGTGATTTTGATGGAAAGGTACAGTATGTCACGGTTACTTTCCAATGTGCTATCTCTAGAGTGATGGCAGTGCCGGCCACAGTGATCTACTTCACCTGTTATGACCAGCTGTGTGCATTGCTGAGGGTCAGGATGGAGGACTACGCTCAGGAGGCGCCTCTTATTGCAGGAGCTATCGCTAGAGGTGAGGAAACTGCTGTCCAATCACCGAACCAGGACGGTGATCTGCTTCTCTGTGATAGACAGTGTAGTTGTAATAGCTGATGCTGAAATTAATTCATAAAGGTGTGCACTACTTTTTCAATTGAAACAATCCATCAAACACAAAAATCACAAGTTAATAGAGAACAGAGCTTTTCACTGTTATTGTTGTTATTATCTTCTGTTTATAGTGTTTTCCCTTTACGGTACGATTTTATACCTCTTCTGTCGAGCAAAGCGGATCAGATATAAGTTGAGCTATTTCTGTGTTTTCTTTTTGTTCTCTGCTTCCGTCAGTGGGTTCTGCGACAGTGATCAGCCCTCTGGAACTGATCCGCACAAAGCTGCAGTCTCAGAAACAGTCGTACAGGGAGCTGACTGACTTAATTCGCTCAGCAGTGAAGACCGAAGGCTGGCGGTCTCTTTGGCGAGGTCTGGGGCCCACACTGCTCCGAGACGTGCCCTTCTCAGCCATGTACTGGTACAACTATGAGAAGAGCAAGACCTGGCTGTGTGAACGCTACAACACCAGAGAGCCCACGTTCTCCATCACCTTCATATCTGGAGCGGTGTCCGGCTCTGTAAGTGTCACAGTCTTCCTCAGTAATGTTCCTCAGTAACGACCCCATGAGGACAGCAATATCACAAACTGTATATGGAGAGAATAACAATAACAATAACCCTGAGTCTAATACTTGTGCAGAATAATGTAATATTTGTTAACTCGTAACACTTCTTTCAGGTTGCCTCCATTGTAACGTTGCCATTTGATGTTGTCAAAACGAGAAAGCAGGTGGAGCTTGGAGAGCTACAAGCAAAGAATTGTAATTATGGCATTAAGTATCTTTTGTCATTGAAAGTATTACATATTTCCAGATTTTGATCGGAGTTCTCTTCTGTTGACTGGTGTCTTCGTCTACTCAGTGTCGTCTCAAGTGTCCTCCTCCACCTTCGGTGTGATGAGCAGGATTGTGGCACAGGACGGCCTTGGTGGATTGTTCGCAGGTAGCTGTCACATATAAAAAGTTTGTGAATTAATTTCGTCTTAACTACGTGACACATGCTGTCTCCCCTAATCTGTTATCTCTTTACCAGGATTCCTACCGCGACTGATCAAAGTGGCCCCAGCCTGTGCCATCATGATAAGCTCCTACGAGTTCGGGAAGGCCTTTTTCCGGAAGCACAACCAGGAGAGGATCCTTGGGCCTCTGCAGACCAGTAACACCTGATAGATTATGAGTCAGCTTTCTCCAAATCAAACACCATTACAGGTGCATGCAACACTACATGCGAGGGAAAACCTAATGTTGCCAAATAAAAAAAAAATTAAGAAATGCAAGAGATTGCAAAAATGTACATTAAACTCTTTTTACTTTAGTATTTGTAATACACTAATCCATGATTATAATTCAACACGATGAATCAAATGAAAAAAATATTTTATATCAAATCACTTGGTTTTTGATGCACTTAACAGCCAGCAGATGGCAGCCACACTTTTGGTAGTGTAATTTTCTGGATCATGCACGATATGCACGTATGATCTTGTACAGGCCTGTTTATTTTGTATTTTGATTGAAAATGTGTTGCACTTATTCTGACAGAACACTGATGAGACCATTGACTGGTTTAGAGGCACACGTGTAATGAATGTTTGGTCATTGTGAGCGCTATAAATAGGCAGAACATATTCGAATGATAACAATGGAACCTTGCCAGTGCAAGAATAGAAGCCATGTACTCATCTCTTGTGGATGGAGGTGGGGTCACCTCTCCCCCACCTGTGGCTGGCACATGTATATTGTGCACACTGACGTGTTCTAAGTCATTTCTTCTTCCGGTGTCTGAAGCTCAGAACTAACTCAATCGATGGCTTCAGTCACTTTATATTATACAACTCAAAATGTTGAATTTATTTGGTCGTACTGCTGCTGGAAAAAAAGTTCTCCCCCCTCTCTGCATACACACAATATTTCAGTCATGAATCTAGTTTGATGCATCTGGCCCTTAGCTTGGGACGTGCACTGTGCCTGAAGGTTGAACATCTGAGATGTAAGATATGTCTCGGTGTTCCTCCGAGTGTAATGAAATGTACAGGATGTTTTAAATTCCACTTCAATCCCGTGTGTGACAGAGACACACACACATAACGGTGACCTGTGTGAACTTTATGAAAATGTGAAATGTTAATCTACCTGATTTCCTTTAGAAATTAATGTCTGTTTTATCAACTGTATCACAGTTAGTTTATTTAAATAAAAACTCAAATGTCGAGGTGTGTGTGCATTTTTGGAAGTGGGTTTTATTCCAAATGAAGAATTAAAAAGGCAAACAAATCCAATAAAACATTTGTTGTATGTAAATGACTGCAGGAACAAGCTGAAGGCAAATAGGAGAGTTGAGTTCAGTTTTGAGCTGCACAGCTGGTCACCAACGGATCCAATGAGTCTAAACTGATGAGCTCCACACTGACACCATGCCGGATCCACCTTCTACCGATCAGTGAAATACTGCATTTGAATTATTAAAGGGAGTAAGAACAATAGTCAGTCTGATAAAGTTAAACTGAAGGGAGAATATTTATCATAGGGGGAAAGGACCTGAGAACATAATACTGCTTTATGCAAATCACTGACAACATAACACAAATTCAGAAAAAAAAACAAGGCGCAAGAACTTTAACCCCGTGGAACAAAACGAGACTTCATTATGTAAAGACTTTGAAGACAATAAATCTGTGCAAGACAAAAATGTAAAGACATCGGCTGTCATGAATAAATAAGAGTGATCGAATGAGAAACAACTGCAGTTGCATTCAAGAGACCAAACGCTGACCGATGCTCTCAGTATTTCACCCTGATCTGGTCCACTGTCAGTACTTTCAGCAAGTATTATATTATATCCTGTAAAACCTTTGAGAGGAATGAACACACACACCGGCACACGTCTCCACCTGCATGTAAACACTCTTCTGAATACTGAAAACGTCGTAGACTCCGAACTTCTCTTCATCTAAGAAAGGAAACAAGAAGCTCCACAGTTAAAACACCAGCAAATATAACAAATCAAGCACACCTACGAATGACAGTTTACACGAGTGTTTCAACTGAACCGTACTTTGGTAAAGACATCTGAGTTTTAACACAAATGAAATAAAATCCTACAACAGATTATTAACTTGTAAAACTGACATTGTTTAAAGCGCATTTATAAACAGCAAATTGATAACAGCTATACTGAGATGGTTGTCTGGCCCGGTGTTGTCCAGCTCTCCAGTCCCTATGAAGGCGTGATGCCCGGACTGCTCATCTCTGTCGCAGGACTTGCCAAATACTCGTTGGACTTCATGCTCGCCAGAGATTTGTAGCTGGTGACGGAGGTCAGGGAGCCACAGAGACCTCTGAGAGACGGCGTCTCCTCTTTACCTGCTTGAGAAGATACACAGGGTCAGCGCACTCACACCCCTCGTCATCGCTCATGTCGTGGACACCAGTGTTTACGTGCAGGTGGAGACGTGTACCTTGGTGCAGCCAGTGTGTGCCGGCCGGTCTGGCCTCCAGATTCAGTGTGTCTGCAGACAGCCGCTCCAGACTCTGGAAACTCTTGCTGCAACGACATCAAGATCACACATGAATGATGAAGAAGTTTTAGTTGGTAACAGAAAAGATTTTTTTTCTTTTTTTTTTATAAAGAATTTGCAGAAAAGCAATTCATAAAGCAAACAGCCAAACATATTGAAATTGAAGATTATTGGTTTTCTCTGGTTTCATTGTTTCATGTTTCGGTTTTCGATGATGTCACATTTGTTCTCGGTATGTCAGATAATTAACCCGTTTTACATAATTAAAAAAAACAACTAAATCTGGAATCCCATCCACATACTCCTCCCACTGTCCAGCACTCTTCCTGTACAACAACGTGTCCAAGGCAACGGCGTTGACATCCAAAGAATCAGGAGAGGGCCACTGATTGGTCAGATGGACGGTCAGCTCCTGTCGGGACCGCAGGTCGTTGTTCTTCAACACTGTCCTGAAGAAACAGCAACAATTAATTGAGCAAATCAACTCCTTAAATGAAAAAGTAGGTGTCACTTAAAACACAAAAGGCAACCCAAGAATGTATGTTCTCATTTTTCTGATACATAATGTTGAGAATAAATATTAAAATCTCTAATCTGATCACAGAAACCACAAATTGATAAATAATTTTAAAATATAGTTTTTTTTTTGTAATTTAGTTAATCAACTTGATAAACCATATTTATAATAATTAAAATATTTATAATCAATTACATATTTGAAGCTAAGATAAGTGATGCTGTCAGATTGCTTGTGAACAAGCAGTTAAATAAAATCGTTTTCTGGGGACCCCTGGAGGACCCCCCAGGTCTGCTGACACCCCTCTGGGAACCTGCTCTTTACAATCCTACGCCTCCTGCTGGCCACTAACAGATATGCAGGTGTTAGCCACATCCACAAGACATGGGCTATGTCCAAGTATTTTATACAGTCTATCAGTAAAACAGAAGACATTTCTCACATTTCCTTCCAGCTCTTTAATTTGGGGGTTTTGTTTTCACTCTTTGACCTTCATGTGTTCCTCTCTGAAAGCTTCCAGGCTCTTTCTCACATTTCTCTGTTATTCCTCAGTAACAGTATATCAGTCTCCTTCTCTCATTGTGTTCTCTCACTAGGTTCTTCTCTCTATTTGGGGTTGAAAACATCTGCTGACTCATCGCACTGGCTTGAGACTGCAGCCCCACGTCCAGAGATTGGGACACAAATCCTATCGAGAGCCTTTGCAGGCTACATTGAACGAGTGATCACACAGAGAATGATTAGATCTTGAATGGATGCATCGCTGATGCCGGCTTCCCTTCGCTGCAGCGAACACACAACCGAACTCTCGCTGTGTCATAAATGTCAAATCACAGCTGCATCAGCTGTACAGAACACTCCACCTCGTCGTCGGGGACCTCAAATGCACTCACGGACGAAAACAGAATCACACACACACACACAGCAGAATGAACTCACAGTTGGTTCTGTAGTTCAAGTATTATGTACTCTAGCTGCTCTTTCTCCTGGCCGTGGGAGAGGTGTGTGTCTGCCAGGCTCTGCTCCAGAGCTTTGTTATGAGACACGGCCTCCGACAGATGGGCCTCACGCAGACGGACCAGCTCCTCCAGGTAACCCTGAGACACACAAACACACCAGCAAACACTCACATCGGAAGATCAAAGTAAAGGAAATAACTGGAAGCTTCATCCTACAGTCACACAGAGCAACAGTACAGATGTTTTATGCAATATATTTTATCAAGTTGTTTATTTGTTTCCAGGAAGACTTTTTTTCCTCATGACATTAAAAACTGAAAGTCTAATTTCCAAACAGATATCAAGGAAAATGTCACACTGGCATATATCACCATTTATGTATTCATCAATAAGTCAGACAGTTGATACCTTCTGCTCCAACGCCAGGCGATATTTCTGCTCAAAGCGTTTGCACTTGCTGACCAAGCTGCTCTGCTCAGTAAAGATGGAGGCGGCGGTGGCCATCTTGTCCGGGGTGCTGCACTCGCTGCCGCTGCTCCCCAGCGTCCTCATCTCCTCCTCATCACTGCTGATACTGTCCGCACTGCACGGGCGACAAGCGTGGGCCTCCTGTTAGTGCACGTGCTGCACAGAACACCGGCGGCTGATTATGCGATGGAAATTATTCAACATCACCTCTGAGTGAAATTCAAATAAGGCGTGTAGTCGATCACCGAGGGGCTGCTGCCGTCCAGACCCTCTCCTTTCAGACAGAAGCTAAGGAGACAACGGGATGGACAATCAAAGCGCTGTCCGCCCTGCAAAGTACACGACTGGAGGAGATACAAGAGATTACAATTCTTCAGGGTCAATTATTGGTTGACTTCTGAGAAGTGTCTCGACGAAGTTGTTGAGGGTTCATAATATTTAGCAAATATCATGTCAATTACCAACAAGGACCACCGGGCCTCTTTGTACACTTTCTTTCTGTACGTTAACATTTTCAGTGACTCTCAGCCAGGAGACACAAACACACTGATCCAAAAGAGGGAGAGAAAGAAAGACTGAGGAGAAAGGAGAGTAGGATTAGTACCTGAAGTCGATGGTGTTGAGTCCGATAAGCGTGTCTGCCAGTAGCCCCGCCTCCTCACCCAGCATGATCGCTCCATCATCGTAAAACCTCCTGCAGTCAACACGTGCACACACATTACTGCCATTCATTCAACGCTCCTCTGGTCAACTGACTGCAAGGAAGAAGGAAAGGAAAGAGCAGACTGGAGCTACTTTAAGATGTGAGATAGCTGACTGATTGAAGAAGATCTACACTAACTACATTATTGAACTGGTTGGGAACTGAGTGCAGGAGAGCACCTGGTAGTTTTCAGGTCCCTCAGTGCAGACCCGATGTATTCGGACAGTCTCTTCTCCATCAGAGCGGCTCTCATCCAGGCCCGGCCCTGCACACGGAGACAGAAAACTAACAAGGTGAAGGCTGCAGGTCTGTCAGACAGCTCCTGTTTAGATGTTTATTGAAGTAGCAGGTGACAGTCTGGCGTCTAGGCTCCGCCCCCATCACCGCCTGCATGCGTCTACATGGAGATCTTCCTCTCCTCACCTTCGCTCTTGATGATCGCACGTTCTCCATGCTCTCGATGCTCCGGATGCAGTTATGAGGGACTTTGCTGCTGGCAGCTTTGATGTAATCCCAGAAACTCCGAGGACTCTCGTAGCCGAACCAGGTTGTCTGACCTGACACACAAAAACTGATTTGTACAAATTTTTATTCACATTTCTCTGAATCCTGAATCCAACGTTGGGTTTCTTTACCTTTAAGTCTGTGACTGAGGATGTGCTCCAGGATGGAGACGAAGTTCAGGAACTCTGGTGATAAGTCGTCTATTGTCTCGAAACAGGAGCGGTCCAGCAGAGTCTTCACAGAAAACCTGAACACAAAGTAATTACACACACGGGTATTAACAGCTGTCACACACGCTGATTGAACACCAGAGATCAACGCCGGCTCGAAGATGCCCGTTAATCCGACCCAGAGATGCTTCCTCTGAACACCACACTGACTCAGAGCTTCACAAAACACTAACACAATTTGACATCCTGTCAGTGACGTAACCAGAGACACACTCGGCCTACGAATTACAAACAGGCTTCTGATTAACGGCCTGTAAGGAAACCTGTCATGTCGGCCGACCACCGGGACGGTCGTGCGCTTCAACCGACCGACTAATCAAGTTTCAAGTCATTAGGCAGGAAGGAGAGAGGATGAGGCTGCGCTGTGTGGGCGGACGCGCTGCAGATTCAGAGTGTGTGAGGGCCTTTACGTCAACCAAATAATCAGACTTCACAGCTCACACTATCTCTCTCTCTCATCTGTTGCTTAGCAGCAGTGTGAGCTCCTTCTGAGAACAGGCTTCACCTCATTGCCGTGAGTCTGGCCGGGTTTCCATCACATGTCAATAACTTTCAGACACACTGGAGAGCAGCTCTGCTCTTGCAGACTTTGCCTCCTTGTAGAGAATACTGCACTTATTACCTCCTTCCCACACGGTCAGGTTCCAACAACACATCTACAATATAGTGCTGCTGATAACTACTGATGTCTACCAGGGGACGGTTCGGTAGCACCTGCAGGATTTATCTGTTGAGGAGTGAATGTTCCATTACATCAACTGTTTCGGAGTCTCGTCCAGCTGTCCAGCTGCATGTTCAGACAGACTGCTGCTAAACGGACCTCCAAAGGTCGTGTTTGACATGAGAAGTCGAGTACACACTATTGGTTGAAGTCGTGAGACCCTTGTTGCTAGGAGACTTCACGAAGATAATCAGTGACAGCTTGGTCCTCTTTCAGAAGCAGTGACTGACTTGCTTCCACCGTTCCAGAACCTTGAAGAGGTGAGAACTCTCACAGACTCGTGAGGTGACAAATCAGGACCTCTGATCGGAATATTTACCTTCTCAATGCGAACAATAGTTCCAATAAACACAGCGAGCAGAAACAAACACGAGAGGACCATTCACGTGGCTGTTAAAGGAGCAGATTGTAGTATTTAGAGGAGTGTATAATATTTACAACGATGTTTGTTTACAGAAGAATTGCCACATAAACTGACGCGCTTTCACTGGAACCTTCACACGGAGCCGGTTCACGTCCAGCACAGCAACACAATCAGTGGTGACTTTCACAGCATCTCCAGTTTGTAGAAGAGAAAGCTGACTGCAGCACAAGTGGAAGGAAGGCTGGGGAGAAGAACAGCGGGGTGATGTGTTGTGTAATACCTCAGAGGTATTTATCATCAAAAGGAGTTAGGAACCTATAAAACATCCCCGAGACCGCCTGCAGGAGAAGAGTTACAGCTCTAATCTGCTGGAGGTAATTAACTCGTCAGTTCATCACTGATCCTCACAGATAGATCAATAATCAAAGTTAATGAAAGAGAATGAAACTTCACACATTCATTTCTGTTTTAAATGATGCAGCAGAGTGTGTGGCAGTCCTCCGGGTCAGCGGTGGGACACTGATATTTACAGTGCTGCTGATATCAAACAAGTCGAGACAATGAAACCGCCATGTTGATGATGAAGAGTCGTCTTTTCTCTTCGCCTCGACAGGATTTCCTCTAATACAGCAAAACAAAAGACAGAATTCCCAGAGTGTGCAGCGGATTACAGCATCGAAACAAACAGAGCAGCCGGACGGGTGACCAAATCCCAAAAACACATGATTTGGGAGTGTTGAGCTGCTGCAGCGGGGCCCCTCCAGCTGCTGCAGCGGGGCCCCTCCAGCTGCTGCAGCGGGGCCCCTCCAGCTGCTGCAGTGGTGCCCGTCCAGCTGCTGCAGTGGTGGCCCTCCAGCTGCTGCAGCGGTGCCCGTCCAGCTGCTGCAGTGGGGCCCCTCCAGCAGGGATCCCATCAGCATGTCTGTGAGCCTGAAACAAACAGCAGCTTGATGTCGAGCCATTCATCACAAACTCACATCCAAAGATACCAAATACTTGACGTGTCAATAAGAGTCGGGAACGTTTGAGTCATTTTATCAGAGTTGTTGCAGATGTTTTCATGCTGACTTAGTTATCGGCACATTGCTCATCAGCTCTGTATGATTCTGTCCCAACGTGTGGAAGATGATTCTGACAACGTCTTACTTCCTCGATATGGAAGAGGTTTATATCCTCCATATGAATATTTCTTCTTCTGTCAGTTTGCCATCAGTCTTTTCTCTCCTCCGCTTGTGCCAATCAAAAGGTTGATGGCTGGCTGGCTTTACTTTCATTTAAGAAAGCAGTGCCTACTTCCTCCCCTCTATACAGTCACGCCTGACAATTTCCTGAACTCTTATTTTTCTTCTACAACCTGCCAGACGCGTCCCCGGGAAGACGGAGCAGGTGGTGCAACATCAATTAGCATCCTGGACTGGGGACAACACAACTCCAACACGTTCCTCTCCTCGATTCTCGTGTTTTCTTGTGTCTCAAAAGCACCGAAGGGACAGTCAGTCGGTCAGTCAGTGACATCTGCCAGCAGCACCGAGAGGACCACAGATCAATACTCAGAGGAGTGTTGTGACTTCAACTGACAACGAGGGGAAACAAGCATGCGGTCTGTGTGTGCACCTCCACGACTCATCTAACCATCTATGAAGGAATTGAGAAGGCCAAGGTCATGTACTCAATATTGTTTTTAGGAATGATTACTACATATTACACAAAAACACACAACTGATGCGTTTTCAGTCAAAACGAATCAGCACAAAGTATTTCTTAACTTGAATTACATGTCTTGTAGAGTTTAGGCAGCACTGAGAGACCATCAATAAGGGATTAAACATCCACAGAAAAATGCACAATTATGTGACGGCAGAAATTTGAAGAAAACAACATAACAATGGGGTTTATGGGGTTTATGGGGTTTATGGGGGATTTGGCCTTTGGATTTCAAAATGTCCTGCACATCCTGAAGTGATTATGGAGGCGATGGAAACTGAAATGTGGCAGCAGGGTGGGCAGGAATGTTTGAGTGAATAACTGATGGTTAAAATTCACATCACAAGGGCATTTTTCTGAGATGAATGTGAAATTTAATGCAACTCAGAGTGACTTTCTTGCCTTGAATTCGGACGCATATCATCTTCAATGAAAGAGAGACGGTCGGTGTTCTGCTGAAGGAGCTTATGAAATGATGAATTAAGAAATCTGCCGTCAGCAGATCAGCTGCAGGTGCTGTTTCATCCTCCCTGTCAGATAACGAGGGGAGACTGAGGGATTCCTACCTGCACACCATCAGCAGGTTCCTCCTCTCCACGGCGGAACTCCTGCCTGCTGCCCGCTTGCGAGTGAGATGCAGCCCCGCGCCGAGCGACGCCATCCCCGGCTTGTGTCCGAGCCTGCGGCCGGAGGCGGTGCGCAGTCCCCGGCCCGCTACTCCTGAAACAGAGAAGGACCAGCCGCCTCCGTCACCTCGGAGGAGGAACACAGGGCGCTCAGATGAGGGAGGGGCTGCACGGAAACCTTTGCTAAACCAGCCTCGATCAAATTTAGCACACATCCGGTTACACCTTTCAAAATAAAAGCTCTCCAACTGCCAACTTTCTAGCAGGCAAGCAAAAGCACAGTATTGTTCATGTTTTGGTTTTAATTCAGCTATTCCTACAAACTATTAGTCTACATCTAAATTAAGAAATTGAAGTTATTGAACTATAGTAATTATGCCGACTTACTTCAATGGGTTTATGAAATAAGTAGACCAATATTATAAGACATAAAGACAAAAACATGATAGCCTCATTAAGGTAAAGATACCCGCATAGATTAAATAAATGAACTTATCCAATAATTGTCAAAGTACAGCCTTTTCGATTTTTATGAGAGAACATGACTCAAACATTATGTTAGATATAAATAATTGTCCATAATGTTCTGATATGGTTTGTCACATAACCAAAAAATATTCATTAGGCCATTTATTTTGTGTATGTTTGAATAAATATCTGCAAAAGAAAATTCAGCAGCCTTTAAATTATTACAGTGTAGACAAAACTTACATATACACCTTCATATGAAAAATGTATTATATATATACAGCAATAAATCCAAACAATACAACAACTTTTGCAAAATATTCCCTGTCCTGCTCAATTATAATTGTTTTGAAAAGTTTTGTCTTAATAACACTCATGAGGTTTATTCGTCTTAACAAATTAACAAATTTGTCTTTCCACTGAATACTGAATTTGATTTCATTTTATTTTGAAGGTACATGACTCCAGCCGGTAAACTGAGACTGTGAATGAGGGGAGTTGTTGTTGTTCTCAGAGGACCTGAGAGATAAACGAGATGATTCTTTGAATGAGAGTTTATATAGAATGTGAGTTGTCAGTGATCCATACAAAATTCCCCTCTGTAAATGTTTTGATTGTTATTCCACCAAATGAATAAAGAAAATTCTGTTAGCCAATTTCCTATTTGAGCTTGTCATTTATGAACATCTATCAGCAGGTAGAGTTGATGTTCTTGGGCTGCTTTGAATATATATTTTATTTTACTATAGGCTGCTGAACGGTCGACCATTTCTGTGCTTCCTGAATATTGAACCCCAACATCAGAAATGATTTGACTCACATTTCAATCTTCTGCATAAAAATAACTATATACCTTTGTTATTCTTTTGAGTGAGGTCCTTCTGCTTGCATGTGGATAACTAATTTTGCTTTTAATTGAAGAAGGAAGTCATGAGGAAAGAGGGCAGCGACCTCCGGTGGCCTTAAAGAGTCCGACATCTTTCCAGTGTCATTTTTATGAACCCTTCCTTGCTTTACTTTCCTCTCCTCTTCTCAACTTTTACCACCTTTCATCAATAACATTGTGAAGAAGAGGGAGTCTGTGCTACAGCTGGATGATTGTATTTAACGGTGAAGCCATTTGGATTATAACTGGATTAAAATATACAACACAAAACACTGGAGTAAAACAGTCTGGAAATAATACTTAGTTGTGAAAGAATTGCTTCACAGGGTTGGACTCCCAAAAGCCTCCGGGATCAGTCTGTGACGTTTGTCTTTCAATAATTTGACCAATATCAAATTTGATAGATCGTCTGTACCGATAAAGTTGAATATCAACTGAAGCTGCTCCCACAATAATGTTTTGAAAGTGCACAGGTCAGAAGGTCAGGTGTGTGTAATTCTGAACTTATCAGTTGTTTATTGAAGGGCTATTAAACTTGTCTGTCTGTATTTCGGTAACATTATTTTTGGAGGTGAGAATCAGCTGTTCTCTGAGATTTGACTGCATTATAATTACACTTTATAGGTTTTTAGCGAGACTTTGGTTTGACAGTAGTCATGTTTTATCATACTTCAATCATTGGGAAACCTTAATTTTACATCCCAAAAACAGAACAATGGTGGAGGACAAGGAACATTAAATCCATCATCTATCATTTAATCTTTTATCTTTTCTTTTCAAGTATATCTAATGTATCTGATTGCAGTTTCAAATCTTTGTAACTTCTGTAAAGCAGACATGTGCACTCTGACAGAAAATGAGAACAAACCACAGAGTGATGGTTCCCACGCTGTAGGTGACAACATTCACCATCTCCAGAGGAAACACAAGACCCAGCCAAGACAAGTTGTAATTAGAAGACATTATACATTATAGACATTATAGAACAAATGTTACATTTCATAAGGAAAGTAAACAAGGGGTTATAATTCAACACCAACACTCAGGTAATTTTGTTCCATCCAAAGCACATATTCATATTTCAGACTTTTCAAAATAAACTTAAATACTGTAGAATTCTACAAAGTTAGAAGAGATGGAGTAGAAGATGAGCTTTGCTCTCGGTGAAGTCATCGATCATAACTTCTAAATTCATATGAAGACATGCAATGTCTGTCTTTATGGTACTTTATTTACAAGTTACACAGGGTCAGAGTTCAATCGAGATGGAATCATCGTCTTTGTGACTGATAAACAACCAAGTTAAGTACTTTTGAGTTCAACAGACTGAGTATCTTCATCACTCATTCACCAGATGCGTGTGTCTCCCATGTGGTTGCAGCAGTGGTGAAGATTCTTGTCATGACTGCCGATGACAAGTTATACCTTTGGCCCGCAATGTAAAAATATTATGACCTTTTATCACGCTGTTATCTGATGATTCAACACCACACAAACACGCACACACAACACACAATTCAGCAGTAAATGTCAGGTCTCCCACACATTGTGATCCATTTGTGTCATTTTTACTTCCCCTTTTTTCCATTCAGATAAAGTCATTGTTAGATATCTTATTATTCTGATCCCGGAGTGTGTTGGATTCTTTGTTTGTTGGTAGCAAAAACACATCACAAGGGAATTTGAATGATAAAAATAAAACAGCAAATAGGAAACGCTCACTGACAACTGATAACGCACCGTGTTTGATTAAATCATGGACACAATTTACAAATCAAATCTCTATGATACATGACTGAAATAAAAATCTGCTATCATCATCCTCATAACCACTAACTTCATAATACACTTTAAAGGTTTTACAAAGAGACACAAATGTCAAAGAAACAAATATCATGAGACAAACTGGGATTTTCCAGCTATTGTGTCTATCACAAGTTCTGAAAGGGTTTTCACACATATCCGGTGTGTGTGTGTGTGGGGGGGGGTATCTATGGTGTTATCTACATGTTTTACCCTATTCTCCTTTGGTGTTTCACCTTGAAGGCTTAGATCAAACACCTGTATGCAGAATCAGTCTTTTGTTGACAGATTATTGTCAAATGTTGCGTTCACGGGACAGGAAATTGCCGTCGGGACAGCCCAATAAAACACACGCGGACGAACTGGGAGCAAATGAAATGCGCAGTTCTATTCGGGAGAACAGCGGAAGCTGCTAATCAACACTCTTATTTCTCATCGCGGTTATTTATATGATCAGCGGTAAAGCCACGTGAGCGGCAGGGGGCGGGGCCTCGGGCTGTTTTAAGACGCGTGTGAGATCATTCCGCTTGTGTCAAACACCGGAGGACCGAGTCTGGTCCGGAGGGACAGCAGCAGCAGCACAGGAACACCCGACCAGGTCTCAATCTGCTCATTGTATGTTGGAACAACAGATGTGAATCCGTCGCTGTACACTCGTGGTTCGATGAGGTTTTATATCAGACAAGTCATGTGATCATTTAGATGAAGATGTACCTTCTTCCTCTGACAGGACTCAGACATGGACAAGAAGGACAAGATGGAAATGATGGCTGAAGAAAAAGTCGCCCAAAATGGGGATTTAAGGTCAACACATGTTCTCTTTCACTAAGGCTGGTAACTCAGATTCAGTTGTTGATTTGAAAGAAAGGAACCTCACATCAGACGTGTTGTATTTGATCCAGGGAGATCAAGGAGGAGCCAGAAGGTAAGAAGAATGGAAAGAAGAAGAAAGAGAAAGTGGAAAAGTTACCCATGGTTGGTCCTATTGCTCTGGTAAGTTCTCTCTCATCTGTGTGTGTTTGCCACTTTAAATGATTATGATGCTTTTGAAGCAGATCATGTAATCAGATGTTTCTTCATGTTGGTTTGGACTTTAAAAGTGATCCTGCTCAGGCCGCCGGCGTCTCACGAGAGTTCATGTGTGTTTACCACAAGAACCAAACACCGGAAACATGTATATATAAGTGTGTTTGAAATGAGACTTACAGATTGATGGTGACGTAACACTGAGTGGTGTGTGTGTGTGTGTGCGGTGTGCATGGGCGTGTGTGTGTGTGTGTGAGGATGTGCGGCACATCTTCCTGTTGTTTAGGTGGACTCCACCAGTCCCCTGCTGCGAGAATATAATAGCTGTTTCACAAAAAACTGTTCTCTCTTTGGCTTCTCCTCTTTCTCCTTTTTTACCTGAGCACAGTTCAGGTTTGCGGACGGCACGGACAGCGTGCTGATCTTCTTCGGGACAGTGATGGCGATCGCCCACGGGACGGTGCTTCCTCTGATGTGCATTGTGTTTGGGGACATGACAGACAGCTTCATCAGTGACTCCCTGTCGTCTCAAATCAACATAAGCAACCCCAGTAGGTCTTAAGTTACTCACCTAAATGATAAATAAATAATAATAAAGTATTCCATCACCTTGTGACGATGTCTTCTGTGTGCTCTCAGATTTTACCAACATACAACTAAACAGCACGTTACAAGAGGACATGACAAAGTAAGACATTACATCATCAGCATGCATGTGGTTCTGAAGATACTTATACTTTATTAGACACTAGTAGCAGAGGATTTATAATATTCTTCAATTACAAAAGGACATAGTTTTAAAATCATATGTTTTCCATTCCAGCTTTGCCATCTATTACTCCATCATGGGAGCGGTGGTGTTGGTGGCCGCCTACATGCAGGTTTCCTTCTGGACACTGGCTGCCGGGCGGCAAGTCAAACGCATCCGGAAGCTGTTCTTCCACTGTATCATGCAGCAGGACATCGGCTGGTTCGATGTGAATGAGACGGGAGAGCTCAACACTCGTCTCACTGAGTGGGTAACCGGACACGCTGGGCCATGTTCAGATCGATGCCAGTTTGTTAGTGCTATGACATGTAAACATCCACCAGATTACTGTAAAGTAGGGCTGACAGTGATCTTTTTGATTTATGGATGAATCATTAGGTAAACAAATGTCTATCTCAACTCCTCAGAACCATCCAGCATATGTAACTGGTCCTTACATTTAAGATGTCGAGCCAGTGAATCATTAAATTATAATACAACTTGTTGGTAGATGCAGGTGTTGCCTTGTTCTTCAGATAATGGCCATTTTGTTTATTTTCGGCCCGAGCAGTGATGTCTATAAGATCCAGGAGGGAATCGGAGACAAGGTGGGGATGCTGATCCAGGCCTTCTCCACCTTCATCACGTCCTTCGCCATCGGCTTCAGCAAAGGATGGAAGCTCACTCTGGTCATCCTGGCCGTCAGCCCCGCGCTGGCCATCTCAGCCGGTGTTTTCAGTAAGGTAAACCTCCGCTGTCACTGCCTCTTTGTGGATCCACATACGTTGAAGTCCCGTCTCACATTCTTCATATATCCTTATATATATAATAGGTGCTGACATC